>OX637537.1:36669926-36747426 GCA_951800035.1 Linnaemya tessellans
TAACGTGACCAACGTAATTGAAGTGACAAACACCACTACAGAAGTGAAAGATAATAGTATCAAAAAAGTTCAAACAGGTATGGATAGATACGTAACCGTGTTAAAAAGGGGTAGAAGCCCAAAATCAGCTAAAATTGCGTCAATTGCGAAAGTTCCCAGAGATGGAATCAATAAAACAAAAAATTCTGAAAATCGTTTCGCGATTTTACAAGAATCTGATGAACAATCTAATGTAGCAAGGTCAAGTAGACCACCACCGATTTACTTAAGAGAACAGAATTCGAATTTGCTGGTGAACAATCTTATCTCATTAATTGGAGAAAACGAGTTTTACGTAACTCCAATTAAACGCGGAACAGTTAACGAGACAAAAATACAGGTAATTCAGGAAACTAATTACCGCAAAATAGTTACAGACTTTGAGTCCCAAAAGAAAAATTTTTACACCTATCAGTTGAAGAGTGCCAAAGGTCTGAATGTAGTTATAAAAGGCATCGATTCCTGCGTAGATCCAGAAGAGGTAAAATCTGGTCTTGAAATCAGCGGATACAAGGTCAAAAATGTTACAAACGTAAAAAACAGAGAAAGAGTACCTCAACCAATATTTAGAGTGGAATTGCAGCCGGGTGACATTCGATTAAAAAAGAATAAAACACATCCAATATATAATTTAAAATACTTGTTGCACAGAAGAGTTACCGTAGAGGAGCCACATAAAAGAGCTGGACCAATCCAATGCCTAAACTGCCAAGAATTTGGCCACACCAAGACTTATTGCAAGTTGCGCACCGTATGTGTTGTTTGTGGTGAACTACATGCCACCGCCAATTGCGATAAACTAAAAGATGACTCAACAACTAAAAAATGTAGCAACTGTAGTGGAAATCACACTGCCAATTACAGGGGATGCCCTGTTTACACGCATGTTAAGCGGTCTATGACTAACAAAGGAAAATCTGCTTACGTCCAGCCGGCTATTCAATTCAACACAAATTATCCTCAATTAACACAACCTTCTACTAGCCAAGCTTCATACGCGAACATTTTAAAGACAAAACAGACGGCAGCACAAAAACAGTCTACCAGCAATTTCTCATATGCAAACATTTTGAAGTCTAATCAATCTACCGCACAAAAACCTGCAAGTGAAAATACTGGCTTTAGTTTTAGTCGAATTGAGGCTGCAATTGAAAATTTAACCCAAACGGTAAATTTTTTTACAACCAACATGTCCTGCATGATGCAGGAAATGTTGAAAATGCAGTCTGCATTATTGCAGGCTGTATTAAACAAGCCATGAACTTAAAAATCTGTTTCTGGAACGCAAACGGCATCCGCCAACACAAAAATGAACTAGAATACTTCATGAAGGATAAACAAATTGATGTTATGCTTATCTCAGAGACTCACATGACGTCTCGAAGTTCTTTTAAAATTAGTGGATATAATTTTTACGACACCAAAGACCCCCGAGGTAGAGCTTGTGGTGGCTCGGCAATACTAATAAAATCGCGGATAAAACACTACCTACTAACTGAACTTTGTGAAGAATATCTTCAAGCAACAAATATATGCATTGAAAGTTATCATCAGAACCTTGTAATTTCTTCAGTTTATTCTCCTCCTAGGTTTTCAATTACTGAAAGTCAATATAGCACATTCTTTAAGTCACTGGGGTCACGTTTCCTAGCAGCTGGCGACTACAATGCAAAACACACGTTCTGGGGCTCACGTCTAATCACTCCCAAGGGTCGTGTTTTGTTTGACACACTTTCTAAAATGAGCTTGAATGTAGTCTCAAGTGGACAACCAACATACTGGCCAACTGATCGACAAAAAATCCCTGACGTTATCGACTTTGGAATAGTAAAAGGTGTGCAAACCGAAATGATGAAAGTTGAAGCATCTTTAGATTTGTCTTCAGACCACTCTCCTACTATTGTCACTATATACTCACATGAAACTTCGTCACCTACTTCTGAGTTAACGATGACAACCAAACAAATTAACTGGTTGAAATACAAAAAATTTTTGAGTGCCCATTGCTCGGAAAATATGCCGTTGAGAACCCCTGCTGACATAGATCACTCTATTAGGGTGTTTGAAGCAAACCTTAAACAAGCTGCTCTAAATGCTACTTCCGTAAATCAACAAGAGAGATTTAATAAAATTTTTTCTGTAGACATCGAAAGGCTTTTATCTGAAAAAAGAAGAGTTCGACGAGAATGGCAACGTTACAGATCCCCTCAGTTAAAACTTAGGCTGAAGGAATGTACCAAACAAGTTAAAACGCTATTAGATAATCAAAAAACTGCTTCCTTACAAAAATATCTGCGTGAACTCGACGCAACACCACAATCAGATTATTCGCTGTGGCGTGCAGCGAGAGGGCTTAAAAGACCGGTGATAAGCAAACCTCCATTACGATGTCCGAATGGAGACTGGGCAAGAACTGATGCACAAAAAGGTACTCTGTTCGTAAACCACCTGCAAAATGTATTTACTCCAAACTTATCTGATGATATTGCTGAAATGCCACCGGTTATCGCTGTACCAGAGCTTCCCCTGAGTTTCAATATTATGGAAATTGAACAGACTATTGCTGGCTTAAACTCGAAAAAAGCACCAGGTGTTGACAAAATAAGCAACAAAATGCTTATTGAACTACCATATATTGCAAAAAGAATAATTCTCTTCATCTTTAATGATATTTTACGCCTGGAATACTATCCTAGAGAATGGAAGGTTTCGCAAATTACTATGATACCTAAGCCCGGCAAAGATCATACGAAGGTTGAATCATATCGGCCTATAAGTTTATTATCGAACATGTCAAAACTATTTGAAAAGCTACTTATGAGCAAGCTAAACCCCGTTCTGAACAACAGTGGATGTATTCCAGATCATCAGTTCGGTTTTCGGAGGCAACATAGCATTGTCGAACAAACTCACAGACTTGTGAATGTAGTTAGAAAAACTTTCGAAGAAAAGAAATACTGCTCTGCGCTCTTCATTGATGTTTCACAAGCTTTCGATAAAGTATGGCACGAAGGTCTAATACACAAATTAAAGCAAAGTCTACCCGCAAACACCGTTAGGCTTTTAATAAGTTATTTAAAAGATCGAACATTTATAGTTAAAGAAGGTAACTTCTTAAGCCCTCCGCAGCCGATTGAAGCCGGAGTTCCCCAAGGCAGCATCTTCGGTCCTGTACTATATTTAATATTCGCCTCTGACTTACCGTTAAGCAGTGAAATTCACATATCAACATTTGCTGATGATACAGCTTTTCTAAGCGTTCACGAAAACTGTCCAGAAGCTTCCCGCAAATTACAAGAGTATATACCCGAGCTGGAAAAATGGCTCAAACAATGGCGGATAAAAGTTAACGAGCAAAAATGTGTACATGTTACTTTTACATTGCGCAGGGAAACATGCCCTCCTATACATATCAATCGCCAGATAATACCGCAACAGTCTGAAGTAAAATATCTCGGTGTTCATCTTGATCGTCGTCTAACATGGAAATCCCACATAAACGCAAAACTGACCCAAATGAAATTAAAAGCGGCTCAGATGAATTGGCTTATTGGAAGAAATTCTACACTAAGCTTAGATTGTAAACTTCTCTTATACAACTCGATTCTTAAACCAATATGGTCCTACGGCATACAGTTATGGGGCACTGCCTCAGCATCCAACGTGGAGAAAATTCAAAGGCGACAAAATAAAATCCTCCGTACAATAACAGCAGCCCCCTGGTATGTCAGAAATCAACGTTTACATAAAGATCTGGAGGTCCCAATGGTTAATACGGTGTTTTCAAAACATGTGACAACATATATAAAGAAACTTGAGTTGCATCCAAATCCTCTAGCCCGCGACATCATTAATTTTAGAGGCCACATTCGGCTGAGAAGGAGGGATACTCTTACTCTCAGCCGTACACGAGAGACGTAAACAACAAAAAATCAACTGCTGAAAATAATTTTTTGTCTGGCATTGGCTAGACATATAATTAACATTATTAGATTTAAGATTTGATTACTTATTGTTAGTTCAATTTAAAATTGAAGATCCAATAAATAATAATAAACGCCAAAAAAAAAAAAAAAGAACTCAACAATGAAGTTGGAAACAAGTACCCCTAAGAAACTAATTGAAGAATCAATGTTTAAACAGTATAATAGTAAAAGTAACAGCGATTTTGATGAAGATTACTTTTATTCACAACATTCTAATCATGACGAGAGTTATCCTGACTTATCACTATTGCAATCGAGAAATGAACTAGATACTAACTATGGTCCACATAGAGATTATAATAACGAATGGAAATTTGCTAGTAGGAACATCGAGTTAAATCAAGATAAAATACAAGTTGGTGGTCAAATATGGGCTCTCACCCCAGGACTGTTTTCTTTAATGTTTCATAAAACACCAAAAAACTATGATAAATTCGAGCTTGAAATCTATAAAAAAATATTACTTATCGGAATTAACAAAGGCTAATTATTTAGGTAAGGGTTTGATGCAGGCAAATCCTCATAAATCAAGCTATATATACTGAGTTGATCCAAACGAGTTGGTAGATCGACTTAGACTACTGCTTGCATTACAGTCTGCAGGTCATACTAATCACAACAACAAGATTGTCTCAATTATTGAAGAACTACGTGAAGCTAATATAATAGTATAAACTATATAAACGCATACACATTTTAAATATATATTATGTCTGTTGATAAATTCGGACATTATCTAAACGACACTAGCAGTATAATTTCATTAAAAATGCACCTAAATTGTTGGGGTTCTTTTTGGATGCGAACAACAACATTGAAGTCCAAAACAAAAGAATCAAAAATGTTGCAAAAGCTTTGGAGGAAAACGATGCTATCAATAAATTGTTTTTGCAAACTCAAATCGAAGAAGTAGAACACAAAATGTTAAAAGAATTTAAAGAAGATAACAACAAAATGCACAATACTCTAAAAAATCAAATCGAAATGCAACAACATGAAATTAAGCACTAAACACATAGACGACAGCAGACAGCAAGCAGCAATATGTCAAAAATAAAATCCATCTGTTTAAATGAAAATGATTATTTTGAGGGCAGCACAGCAGCAGGACTGCACAACAGCATTTGCTGCTGCTGCCAACTTAGGCTATTTTCTATTTTGACGGGCAGCAATAAACAAATATAGTGTTGCCATTATATAAATAAATTGGAAAAATAAGAACAACAACGTTTTTTAATATTAAACATAAAAGAACATTACAAAAATACAGAAATAGAAATAAATTTATGTGTTTTTATAGTATTTCGTGATATTATTACATTTTTTATCAATAACTTTAATTTCCATTATGAAATATGTATATATGCGGCATCCCTGTTGTTATGTTGTTGCTGTCTTCAAAATAATTATGAAGCTGACTTCATAGCAGCATTTGAAGTTGGCAGCATTTGAAGCCATGAAGTTGTGAAGTCTGCTGTCGTCTATGTGTTTAGAACATTATATTACAGTTGGAAGAGAGGAAAAAAAATTCAAGAAAGCATTTCCAAGATCAGAGCACACTTCGAAGAAGAAATTGAAGGATTAAATGAGAAAATTTATAGATTTGAAAATTACATGCTTGTGTCAATTGCTGAAAGCGCATCAGATAGATCGCAACACACCCAAAAGACTTCTTAAAGCTTAGATATGGATACAAAAGGAAATTTAGTGAGCGAGCTCCATAAGCAAGCTCGAAAAATTTTTGGTCGTCGTAGAGTTGTTATGAAAGGAATGGACGATCTTTGGCAAGCGGATTTAGTTGAAATGGGGAACTATTCCACATACAATAAAAATTATAAATTTTTGCTAACTGTAATTGATACATTCTCCAAATATGCTTGGGCAGTACCTTTGAGAAGAAAGACAGTTGTTGACACAACGCAGGCAATGGAGACTATTTTTCAATAGGGGCGTGTGCCAAAAAACTTACAAACAGATGATGGTAAAGAATTCTTCAACAAACACTTTAATAGCATCTTGAAAGCATCAATATGTAGTAGAACGATTCAATAGAACATTAAAAGGAATGATGTGGAAAGAGTTTAGTTTTAATGGTTCCTACAACTGGCTTGATATATAAAAAGATTTACTAAATGCATACAATATAAAAGTTCATCGCACCATTAAAATGCCACCGATTAAAGTCAACTCAAAAAATGAAAAACAGCTTCTAAATACAGTATACAGCCATTTAAAGATGTACAAAATGTCAAAATTTAATACAGGGGACCATGTACATATTAGCAAATATATACATATTTTTGAGAAAGGCTTTACTCCGAATTGAACAACAGAAATTTTCACAATCATAGAGTTCAGAATACATATCCTACAACATACATATTAGAAGATTATCTTGGAAATCCTACTAAAGGTGGCTTCTACACGGAAGAACTGTCAAGAACTAGATTTCCAAATACATATCTAGTTGAAAAGGATATTCGACTGAAAGAGGATAAAGCATTAGTTAAATGGTTGGGATTTCCTAATCAACACAATTCCTGGATAAGCAAAGATAAAATACTATAGTTGGAAAACGAAATAAATCGCCATCTGCAATGAAAGCAACGACAATAACATCAATATTTTTAATAACTAAAGTTAATTTTAAAATAAGATTATGAAATATATATGCAAATCATTCTTATAAACCATGCTGTGTAGTAAACTTTATTCATTTGTGAACACGCTGTTATAATGTCAATAACACTTAATCTGATCTCTAACTCATCAGCGCTATATGCTAATTATTTTCCTCCCATTGACTTAAACGACACATGAGTGTGCGCTAACTCATTTTCATTCATACAACAGTATTCCAAATGTATAACAATATGTTTCATATATATGAAACATATTATGAATTGAAAGATATAGTTGACTACATAGAAGAGCAATACAAACGACATAGTCCTGGAGAGCATATTTTTATAGAAGCTAACAACAATACGATGCTAGTTAAAATAAATAGTTCTAAAGATCCGATATATTTTAATAGAGAAAATACAATTGGGAATCTTTTAGAATTCAATAGTAAAATCCTAACACCGAACGATGATCATTACTCAGATCTTCCAGTTAATATTTTTAAGGTAAATCTCTTGCGAATTGAAAGTAGTATCGCTACAAATACATATATGAACAATTCAAAATCACACACACTTTAATATGAGTTTCCGATTAATGTATCTACAGGCTATAAAATAGATGAGATTCCAAGGAATCTCATTTATTTACCTGTAAACACCAAAGAGATAAGTTCTCTATCACTGCGCGTGGTTGATCAGAACGGAGATTTAATTAATTTCAGAGGAGAGGAAATTACAATACGAATACATTTAAGGCCAACTAAGTAATGATAATATACAATACAAGTATATCACAATATACGGCAGTCACGTCTCATCCACAGATATTACAACTAAACCACAATTGAAACCATCTGCTCGTCAAAGGTCACTTACAACAGCAAACAAAAGTAGTAGTAATGTAGGGATACTACTCCAAGGTAATTTTATAGGGATACTACTCCAATGTGCTGTAGTAGTAGTAATGTAGGGATACTACTCCAAGGTAATTTTATAGGGATACTACTCCAATGTGCTGTAGTAGTAGTAATGTAGGGATACTACTCCAAGGTAATTTTATAGGGATACTACTCCAAGGTAATTTTATAGGGATACTACTCAAATGTGCTGTAGTAGTAGTAATGTAGGGATACTACTCCAAGGTAATTTTATAGAGTCAATATGTTATGTTTATTAACTGATTATCTGAGATATTAGAAAACTTTTCAAGCAGAAAACGTTTTTAAGAACTACTTAGGCGTAAACCTATAGTCTATGGTACAGATATTTAAATTGTACCAAATTGCTCGAGGTAGTACCACGATACCAACAAAGACGTAATTGTACAAAAAAAGTACAATTGCGTCACGTTTTCCATCCGTGGTCCAAGGTAATTTTTTCAATAGGAAAAAATTATACACATGAGTGGAAATGAAATTCTCATTTGAGTAGTGTAAGATAAATTTAGAGTTTGAGAATTCAACAAAAAATTTATATAAAAGAAAGTGCAAAACTAAATTTTTAGTTATCACTCTTCAAAGTTACTTGAAATTACGTCAAACAAAAATGGTAAGAACGTTGCATATTATAAGAAAAACTCTTTAAATTAAATTAAAAATATATAAAATTTTTTGTTTTGTTTTTTAGATCTATCAACAATTAGTTAACATCGCCCAAGGATTAAAATCCGAGTACACCAATATTGATGATATTCCTTTAAATGAACCACACAAAATTTTAAATTTTGTGTGGAAATTTACACAATATGGATCAAAAGTCATAGCGTATTTAGACAACAATAAATGGTTTTATTTACCCCAAAGAATGGTTAAGTACTTAAACAGAGAGGACCCTTACTTAGTTAAAATTAATGACAAAATGTGGTCAATTGTTTACAAAGGACGACAATCACCAAATGGTTCGGCAATTTTCGATCTAAACTATAGCTAATTTTTTTAATTTCACAACATTTTGTAAATATATATTGTATATCTTGCAATAAATGAATGTAGTAAAGTAACAAATGGTTCGGCAATTTTCGATCTAAACTGTAGCTAATTTTTTTAATTTCACAACATTTTGTAAATATATATTGTATATCATGCAATAAATGAATGTAGTAAAATAACATTTACCTTAATTATATTTATTTTAAAGACGAGTTTGCCTGCATTTTATTTGCTTTAAATATGCAGCATTATTTGCTATATTAAGACAAACTCTTAATAAAGATAAACATGCTTATGCATGCTTTTTTTAAGAAAAAGGATAATTAAAAGAGGGATATGGAAAATCCCAAGGACACTGAAATCTTTTTACTTTAATGTTTAAATGTAGTTTATGAGGTCATAAATATTAAATTGTGTGTTTGCTAGGAGGGTGGTTTTTTGTGCAAACTATTAAGGAAGAAAGACATGCGTATGCCTATTTTCAAAAGACATGCGTATGCCTGTTTTCATTTATGGTTGATCGCATTTATATTTGATAGGTAAATCTACTTTCCACTTCAAGGTTTAAATGCAATTTATGATGTCGTAAATGTGCGTTGGAAAGGGTGGTGTTTCTTTCTTAAGAAAAAAGGAAACCTTTTATCGCAAAACTTTTAAAAAAGAAAGAAAAAACATGCGTGTTTCAGTTTTCATATGTATGTAGTGATGTCTCTAGAAAAAAAGTATAAAACCAATAATTTTTGTTTCAAAATTTGAGTTCTGCAAAATTATCAAAAGAGAAAAGAGTTTATGAAGAGTTTTCAAAATTACAAAAAAAAATTTTATAAATATATACGAGTATATATATTATATATTTTTCTTAAAAAATATTTAAAAAATCGTGTGTTATATACATATATATGTTATTTTATAATACAAAATTTATTTTAAATAATGGAAAACCAATTGTACAAATGTGTTGAATGTCGAAAGTGTTTCAGCAAAAAGAAGCATTTATTTGAGCATGAAAAAACTCATGTGGGATATTCAAGGTATTTGAAAGATCTACCTCAAGGTAATGTAAATAGAATACAAAGTGCATTTAGGACGAGGATTCAGACTTTGGTAACTGAAAATAGAGATGAAGGATGTCTCTTTCCTGAAGAATTTTTAAATAAAGCATGGAAAGACTTAAAACCTGAAATTAATTTTTGGCTTCATCAATATGATGCCATGAAAATTAATATTGAGCTACATGGACTATATGCAAAACTAATAGAAGACATACAAGACAGTCCATTAGAGGTGAAGACTTTCCAAACAAAAATGCAAGCTATTTTTAATGACCAAGATTTTAATGAAGTTTTCCCTTTAAAAATAAAAACAATAATGAAAAAAATGGAGGAATTCCATAAAAGAGACAGTGGATGGACTTTAGTGCAAATCATAAAATTGGAAACAAATATTAATAAATATCAACCATTAAAGGGTTCTTCATTTATTCCATTGTCTCAGAAGCTAAGCTCAAGAAAAGCATGTATAAATGTTCGTAACAGGGATGAATTTTGTATTAAATGGTCCGTTGTCTCTGCTATATTTAATTTAAATAACCATGCCGAGCGCGTGTCATCGTATCAGGTCAACATAAATTCAGCAGAAATATATACAAGAGGGAGAATGTTAAACTTTACTGGTCTGTGCTTCCCGATGCAAGTAAAAGATATTGAAGTCTTTGAACAACTAAATGATTTGATTAGCATAAATGTTTTTGGATATGATGAGGAAAAAAACATTATCATTGGACCTTATCACAAAAAAAGGAAGTTAAAGATCTTCATATAAATCTACTTTTTATTCAAAAGGAAGTAAACTCTAAAACTATCTTCCATTATTAAATTGAATTAAGATTCATAGGCTAATTGTTCGAAATTTCTTTTTAAATCTCAGAAAGACATGATAAATATTCCAAGGCACAAAGGAAAGTCAACATCAGTTTTATTCAACTTACACTGCAGAGCAGAACAGCTGTTTTCGAAAGACGCAACCCTTTCATCATCAGTGCTCATGTGTATTGTGTTTGTCACCACTTATTAGGTGGCTTAGTTGAATTGGATAACAGTTCCTATTTACACAAATTTTATTGTGAAAAAGAATACGAGAACTGTATCAACCTGATGTTAACATGTTATTGTTATAATACCCGTGTTACCGTTTGATTATTTTTTCTTCATGTCCCATTTTTCTGAATTTTTTGTTCCATCATACCTAAGTCAAACTTATTTGGTTTGAATTTTATACTTAAGTACATGTAATATGGCTCAAGCCATATTAAATTTGTATGTAGTAAGAATTTTAACGAACATTTATATTGCTATATTAAATTGAATTAAGATTCATAGGCTAATTGTTCGAAATCTGTTTTTAAATCTCAGAAAGACATGATAAATATTCCAAGGCACAAAGGAAAGTCAACATCAGTTTTATTCAACTTACACAGCAGAGCAGAACAGCTGTTTTCGAAAGACGCAACCCTTTCATCATCAGTGCTCATGTGTATTGTGTTTGTCACCACTTATTAGGTGGCTTAGTTGAATTTGATAACAGTTCCTATTTACACAAATTTTATTGTGAAAAAGAATACGAGAACTGTATCAACTTGATGTTAACATGTTATTGTTATAATACCCGTGTATTATAAACCGTGTATTAAAAAAAAAAAAGGGAATAAGAGGAGGAATCGTTCAACATTCTAAAAGACATTCAAAGGCCAACAGCAAATATATGACAGACTTTAACGATAAACTTCCGTCTAAATATTTAATGTATTTAGATGCAAAAAATTTATATGGATGGGCTATGTCGCAATATTTACCAGAAGGTGGATTCGAATGGGTTAACAACTTTGAAAATTTCTCCTTACATTCCATTCCTGATGATTCAGCTACTGGATATATTCTAGAAGTAGATTTAATATATCCGCCAGAAATTCATGATCAGCACAACTTCTTACCATTTTGTTGCGAAAACAAAGTACCCCCAATGGGCAACGATTCAAAACTTATTCTCGATTTGAATAATAAAAATAAATATGTTAAATATTATAAAAATTTACAACAGTGTCCAGCACATGGTTTGAAGTTAGACAAAATACATAGAATATTACAATTTAAGCAGTCCGATTGGTTAAAAGTTCTCTCAATACTTTTCATAGAACGAAAGCAAAAAATAATTTTGAGAAGAATTTTTTTAAGTTATTAAATAACGTGTAATTGTAGTAAGAATTTTTAACGAACATTTTATATTGCTATATTAAATTGAATTAAGATTCTATAGGCTAATTGTTCGACATTTTTAATTTAAATCTCAGAAAGACATGATAAATATTCCAAGGCACAAAGGCAAGTCAACATCAGTTTTTGTTATTCAACTTACACAGCAGAGCAGAACAGCTGTTTTCGAAAGACGCAACCCTTTCATCATCAGTGCTCATGTGTATTGTGTTTGTCACCACTTATTAGGTGGCTTAGTTGAATGTGATAACAGTTCCTATTTACACAAATTTTATTGTGAAAAAGAATACGAGAACTGTATCAAGCTGATGTTAACATGTTATTGTTATAATACCCGTGTTACCGTTTGATTATTTTTCTTCATGTCCCATTTTTCTGAATTTTTTGTTCCATCATACCTAAGTCAAACTTTTTTGGTTTGAATTTTATACTTAAGTACATGTGAACGTTTTTCCAATTTATTATTGGTAGCTCAAGCCAAAGTTAAATTTGTATGTAGTAAGAATTTTTAACGAACATTTTATATTGCTATATTAAATTGAATTAAGATTCTATAGGCTAATTGTTCGAGATTTTTAATTTAAATCTCAGAAAGACATGATAAATATTCCAAGGCACAAAGGCAAGTCAACATCAGTTTTTGTTATTCAACTTACACAGCAGAGCAGAACAGCTGTTTTCGAAAGACGCAACCCTTTCAACATCAGTGCTCATGTGTATTGTGTTTGTCACCACTTATTAGGTGGCTTAGTTGAATGTGATAACAGTTCCTATTTACACAAATTTTATTGTGAAAAAGAATACGAGAACTGTATCAAGCTGATGTTAACATGTTATTGTTATAATACCCGTGTTACCGTTTGATTATTTTTCTTCATGTCCCATTTTTCTGAATTTTTTGTTCCATCATACCTAAGTCAAACTTTTTTGGTTTGAATTTTATACTTAAGTACATGTGAACGTTTTTCCAATTTATTATTGGTAGCTCAAGCCAAAGTTAAATTTGTATGTAGTAAGAATTTTTAACGAACATTTTATATTGCTATATTAAATTGAATTAAGATTCTATAGGCTAATTGTTCGACATTTTTAATTTAAATCTCAGAAAGACATGATAAATATTCCAAGGCACAAAGGCAAGTCAACATCAGTTTTTGTTATTCAACTTACACAGCAGAGCAGAACAGCTGTTTTCGAAAGACGCAACCCTTTCATCATCAGTGCTCATGTGTATTGTGTTTGTTACCACTTATTAGGTGGCTTAGTTGAATGTGATAACAGTTCCTATTTACACAAATTTTATTGTGAAAAAGAATACGAGAACTGTATCAAGCTGATGTTAACATGTTATTGTTATAATACCCGTGTTACCGTTTGATTATTTTTCTTCATGTCCCATTTTTCTGAATTTTTTGTTCTATCATACCTAAGTCAAACTTTTTTGGTTTGAATTTTATACTTAAGTACAAAAATGTCGAACAATTAGCCTATAGAATCTTAATTCAATTTAATATAACGTGTAATTCGATTTAGTCGACCTTAGAAATTTATTATTTTCATGTATTTTTCAGGCTCAAGGTCATAACAATTTTAAATAAAACTCTTTTTTGTTTTATTAAGTTGTCGATTTTATTTTTATCTTTCAATATTTCGAGCACCATCGGTGCCCTTCTTCAGGAAACTTTTTTTTTCAGGAAAGTTTTTTTCTATAAAAAATATACAAATTATATTTAAAATAATATTTTAATATACATAAAATACACAAAAAACAAAAACAAATATATTTATTGTCTAAGAGTATGTTCTCTGTTGTCAACTTACTTACATATGTAGGTATTCAAAGCCTTACTAAAAGCTTTTATTTGTTTACTTATTTTTGTTTATATTTAGCTAATATGTGTGTGTAAATAAATTATTTTCAAATACAAAATCTAAGGTTGATAAGCTAGATAAATCGAATGTAATATTTAAAATACCTGTAACGGAGATGGATCGAACAGTTGCAATAAGATATATGTTGGTACTACGAAATCAAAACTACGTACTAGATTAGCTGCACACAAATCGGACTATAAAACACACAAAGGAAAAACAGACCAAAAAACAGCATTGGCTGCCCACTGTGCAAAGGCTGGACCTTCTCCCAATATCACCAATACGACGATATTACAACAAGAAAACAATTACGAAAAACGTTTTACAATAGAGATGCTACATATAATTAATACTCCCGCGATCATGCGGATGAACTACAAAACAGATATTGAAAATTGCGCTCAGACATATAGACACATCTTAGCTAAATATAAACAAAAATAAGTAAACAAATAAAAGCTTTTAGTAAGGCTTTGAATACCTAAGTAAGTTGACAACAGAGAACATACTCTTAGACAATAAATATATTTGTTTTTGTTTTTTTTTTTGTGTATTTTATGTATATTAAAATATTATTTTAAATATAATTTGTATATTTTTTATCGAAAAAAATTTTCCTGAAGAAGGGCACCGATGGTGCTCGAAATATTGAAAGATAAAAATAAACACCCTTATTCATAAAAATTATGAGAGTGTTATAAGAGTGTAATAGAGCAAATTTCATATGAAATTTTGTTTTATTACGCTGTTATTAGACTCTCATAATTTTTATGAATAAGGGGGAAAATCTACAACTTAATGAAACAAAAAAGAGTTTTATTTAAAATTGTTATTACCTTGAGCCTGAAAAATACATGAAAATAAGTTATTAAATAACGCTATATATGGGAAAACTATGGAGAATGTTGATAAAAGAAAAAATATAAAAATTGCGAACTCTTGGGAAAATGCTGGTAAACGACTAGGAGCTCGGGCATTAATTACGAAACCTGAATTTAATTCTCTAAGCATTTTCAATGAAAATATGATTGCTATCGAATTAAATAAAAGGCATTCTTTATATAATAAACCAATATATCTAGGATTTTGTGTTTTAGAACTATCAAAGTGGAAAATGTATAATTTTCATTATGATTACATGCTTCCAAAATATGACTCTAAGGTAAAACT
This sequence comes from Linnaemya tessellans, assembly GCA_951800035.1. Classification (NCBI taxonomy): domain Eukaryota; kingdom Metazoa; phylum Arthropoda; class Insecta; order Diptera; family Tachinidae; genus Linnaemya; species Linnaemya tessellans. Next base: position 36,684,821 of record OX637537.1, read on the forward strand.
TAATTATATGGATACAGACTTCTTTATTTATACAATCTGTACTGATGATTTTTATAGAGATATTCGCAATGACATTGGCGATAGATTTGATACGTATGATTATGACATAAATAACAAATTTAATATTCCAAAAAGAAGTAAAAAAGTTTTAGGAATGATGAAGGATGAAAATAGTGGTGTCATCATGAGAGAATTTATTGGTTTGAGATCTAAAATGTATTCTTTTAGTACTGAAGACGGAAAAGAAATAAAAAGGCGAAAGGTGTAAAAAGTAATATATGTGGTAAGCTAAGTTTAAGCGATTATAAAAATTGTTTGTATAATAAGCAAATTTACTATGGGAATATGTATATATTTAAGTCAAAGCTACATAATATATATACTTCTTTAATAAATAAAATATCGTTAAGTTATATAGATGAGAAAAGATATGTTTGCTCGAATAATGTAGATACCCTGGCTTGGGGGCATTATAAAGAACAATTTATGAATGATAGAGATGACGATGATAATTTAATGCAATTGGATTATTATAAAGAACAATTTATGAATGATAGAGATGACGATGATATTTTAATGCAATTGGATGTTTAATTTGTTTTATTTTTTATGACAAAATTGTATAAATAATATAATAATTTAATAAGCTTTATATATTTTTTACAACTACACAAATATATAATAAATTTAATCGAGTATATTAATAAAGGCTAATTAATAAATAAATTTTAACATATGTATGTATATATAATTGGCTTATTTATTGCTCATTATATTTATTGAATAAAAATTGTAGACATAAGTGACTACAATTAAAAGTATTGAAATTTTGTTTGCGCTCATAGTTATATTCAATAGGTCTCTTTAAATAATTAACTATTGCAATTGGAGGTTGCAAGTTTCCAAAACTATCAAAATATTCTTTGTAGTTGCGATTTTTAAAATAAGCTACCCAATGAGTTCCACGACCACAAAAATCATCTAAATTAACAATACCACATTCTTGTAGTAATGGTTTTTTAGGCAAACGGTCACACATAAAAACTCCTCTAAATTTACTTAGATGTTTTCCATATTTCATCAAATCTAAATTAGTTAGTGCTCGATTGTGTAGTTTCTCTAAAAGTTTTTTGGGAGGGACTTGTAGTATAATCCATGTCTAGATCTATATGGTTTAAGATATAAACCTTTCCCCATAGCCATTGATTTCATTATTTTTATTATGTAGGGTAGCCTCCGCTAGCTGCTCTTTTCCATTTTTTATATCATTCACAGCTTTCACAATTGCCGATCCTCCAGTAGCCAAACGTCCAGGTGCTGACAAAGCTGTTAAAATTGGAACTAATGGTAGAAATCCGCCTACTTTTGGCATCGGTATTACTCTTGGAATATTTATATTACTCCTCTTCCTCCCCTTGAACTTTGAATGAACAACTTTTTTTGCAATTTCAATAGCAGTATTTAAGTTCTCTGGATTTTACTTTTTTAAAACATTTAAAGTTGTTCGAACAGCATTAGAAAATAACTTACTATCTGGAGTTTTATTCTTCTTTGATCTCTTTTTATTTTTGTTTAACTTGTGGACTTTGATATTCTTCATACCTAATCCTAATTTAACTTTTGCTTTCATCGCACTTGTTACAAACCAGGCGTTAGTACGCTCGTTTATATTGCTATCTTCAGATATTTAACGATTCCAAGCCTTTGCAGCTAATATTTGATCCGCCTTGTGTCTTTTATTGATATCGTTTGTTTGGGAACATGCAATATCATGCTCTTTGCAAGCCTTATCCAATAAATTTATTCCTTTATCCCCTCTCGCTAATCGTTTATTAAGTTTCGTTCCAGGTCCGCAAAACTGATAACCAGGTAAGTGTAGTTCAACGGGTAATTTATCTATTAAGTTGTTGACAAAACCGTCTCCAGTTTTATACTGATTGTTAAAATTGCTTTTGCTATATTTAATAAGCATATTTCTTGTTATTTAATTTTTTGTTGCTATGTGAGAGTATCATGTTCAATGCTAAATATAGTACCTAATGATGAGATTTCTTTATATAAGGCTGAATATACATATATATATATATATATATATATATATATATATATATATATATATATATATATATATATACTATATATATATATATAAATATATATATATATATATATATATATATATATATATATTTAAATTAGTTATCAATATGCGATTAGTAAAGCAGGCTAAACAAATTGTGATAAGAAATGCAGACGACGCTCAAGAGAAGAAGAAGAAAGCTAAAATTGTACATAGTATTGCCGAAGTCAATACGAGCACTAATTGTAGGACCTTCTAACTGCGGTAAAACTAAAGACATGATTGGTCTAATAGAAAGCCCGAATGGTCTCAGATTTAGGAACTTGTATATATACAGCAAATCTTTATGTCAACCCAAATATTGTATCGATCCAATACAAGGACTAAATCTGTTTACATATTCAGAAAATGATAAAGTCTTAAGCCCAGCACAAGCTAAACCAAATTCCATTATAATATTTGATGATGTAATTTGTAGTAAACAAGATAATATAAGAGATTACTTTTGTATGGGTAGGCATAAGAATAATGACTGTTTTTATCTATGTCAAACGTACACAAAAATTCCAAAGCATCTAATACGAGATAATGCTAATATGATTATAATTTTCAAACAACACGAAATTAACTTGCGACACATATATAACGATCATGTTCTTGGAGATATGTCATTTAAAACATTTGTGGATATATGTAGTCAGTGTTAGACGGATAAATATGGATTTCTTGTAATAAGTAAAGATGACTGTATGAATAAAGGACGATATAGAAAAGGTTTTGATAAATTCATACAACTGGAAGTATGAGTAGTTCAAAGCTAGATATAAAGCTGATCAATGTTCAGAAAAAAGTAGATCTAGCCTGCTAAAAAGAAGATACAAAACAGTTCATACCAAGATAATACCCAATAAAAAGCAGATGTGTAGTTTATAACCAATTAAAGCGTAATAAAAATATGATATAAAGCTGATCAAAAGCATAAAGATAGCAGTTTGTTAGCAGATATCAATCAGATCAATATGACTAAGAACAATTTATTAAAAGATATTGTTAAGACAAGAGCAATATTAAAAGAAAAATTAAAATGTATAAAATTAAACGAAGTGGATAGACTTAATTTACTAGATGATACATTTAAACCAATAACAAAGCCTTTAAATAGGATAGTCGAAAAAATTTATGATTACCAAAAAGATAATTTAATAGACGATACATCGCAACCTTTAAATAACATAGTTAAAATAAAGGATGGCTATAAGTCAGATGGTGACTTAACGGACTTACAACTTCCATCACTACCAAGCGAAGAAAGCACTGATAATTATGATGATGCTGAGGGTTATGAAGATATACATAACATTTGTACTAAAAAAATTAAGAAATCAAACATAACAACTGATATTGACGATAATGATAAGAGCAACCTGTCTGTGACCAAAAATGATAATAATAAGAACCCTCTAGTAAAAAATATTGAAATCCTCCTGAGTAATAAAAAAATTATGATGCTGAGGGTTATGAAGATATACATAACATTTCTACTAAAAAAATTAAGAAATCAAACATAACAACTGATATTGACGATAATGATAAGAGCAACCTGTCTGTGACCAAAAATGATAATAATAAGAACCCTCTAGTAAAAAATATTGAAATCCTCCTGAGTAATAAAAAAATTTATATGACTTATGGCTTCAATATAAATGAAAATGGCAACTGGCAATATGGAAATAATAAACTAAATTTTAATTTGGATAATTCTATTCAAATAGGAAACTCAGCATGGAAAATGACTCCTGGCTTATTTGAATTAGTTTTTCACTCAAAACCCTTACATTACAATAAAAATGATTTGAAACAGTATAAAGAAATTTTAAAGAGTACAAATGCTCATAAGCGTCAATATCAACTAAATAGTCAAACTAAAGGATCTCGTGCATTCAAATATGTTCATATAATAAAACATTTATTTAATACGAAATCAAATGTTTTAACGAAAGGCAGCGGATTAACGTTAAAATCTGTTGATAATCATAATTCTAGTTTGTATATTGGGATGACCCAAATGAATTAGTTGACAGATTACATTTACTTCTTTCATCTGAAAGTGTTGGACATAATAATCATAGAAATGAAATAATTTCCATTATTGAAGAATTACGAGAAGCTGATATAATAGATTAAAAATGAGTCGTATAAATAAGTTCGGAGAAAGTTCTACTAAGAATATTCTAAATACTTCAAAATTAAAAATATACAAAGACAATTTACAAATCATTAACATAGCAAAAAATGTGCAACAGATATATGCTGCAATAAAAATTTTTAAGGAACAGATTCGCAATGAAAATATGGGCTTTTTAAAAAAAAATTTAAAAAAAGTGAAATGAAATAAATGAACATAAGAATAAATATCGCTCTCAATTATATATTATAAAAAGCGATATTAAATATTTAAAAGAATCAACTGCATATGATATTGATAAAGATGTTCAACTTCTTGAAAATGCTGTCAAGAGACAAATACACACTATAAATAAAGAGTATATAAATAACACTGAAGACAGATTTGCCAAAATTGAAGATTTTATAATTAAAGTAATTGATCGAAATGCAAATATAGATGATGTGAAAAAACGTAAACTTGAATGGCCTAAAATTATGGTAGCAAAGTGAAAAAAGATATATATACGAGCCCTAACCACTATTAATTCGTACACTGAGCCTTTTTCATGAATGTGCTATTAATATATGTATATTTTCGGAACTATAATGACTACACAAAAAAGTTTATACTTTTCTTAAAGAACATTTCTTTCTCTCTAGACATACATTATAAAAGTTACATATTAAAAAAGGACTTTTTAAAAAAACAAACAAAAACAAAAGTTCATTATTTTAAACAAAAATATTGTGACCACTATTAATTCGCACAGTTGCCAATTTTCATACTTAGAATTTTGTTACGCCACCTTTGTTTTTTAAAACGGTCTCGACCCGCTTTGGCATGGTACTGACTAGTTTTTGGCAGTCTTCTGGGGTTATCGAGTTCCAAATTTCCTGAATTTTCGACTTTAACCTGTCAACAATCCGTTGGGATTCATTTCGAAGTTTTCTTTTCATAGTAGCCCACAAATTTTCTATCGGATTAAGGTCTGGACTAGAAGATGGCCAATCCAGGGCCGCGATTCCATTTTCCTCAAGCCACTTTTTCGTTTTCTTTTGCAGTATGGGAAGAAGCACCATCCGGTTGGAATATGTATTCCCCGCAGTCTGTTAATTTCGATGCCGATGGTATCAGATTTTCCTCCAGGATTTTTATATATTTGTCTGCATTTACGATTCCATCTATGAAATGGAGCTGACCGACACCTTTTGAGGACATACATCCCCATACCATAACGCTAGCTGGAAACTTGACTGTACGCTTTAAACAGTCTTTGTTGTATGCCACGGTGCTTTTACGTATTACCCTTTATCTTGCATCACCAACACTTACATCAAACTCGGATTCGTCGCAAAAGATAATGCTGTCCCATTGCCGTTGTACCCAAAAGCGTCTCTCCTTAGTCCATAATAGACGCTTTTTCATTTGAAGTGCGGTAAGCAATGGCTTTTCCTTGGCCTAAAAAAATTATATAAATTATCAAGTTGATTTCGAAATACCGGGTTAATCTTTAACTTACTTTATAAAAAATTATAACCTATGATTTTCATTTGCAGTCGGGTCCAATCACGTTTTACGGGCCTTCCAATTGCTTCAGACCATTTTAAGGCTATATCCCGAACTGTGCTTCGACGATTTAGTTTAATGATATTTGCCAAAGCTCTTCTATCGCGATGACTTATTCTGGAAGTCCGGCCTCTGTTTGAAACATTATTGCTGAAATTTCCACTTATTTAATATTTTCTAACAATACTTTGTATTGTAGATCTTGGAATTTTAAGGTCGGTCGATATCTGCCCATATGTCATTCCCGATTTGAATTTATCGACGATTAAAATTCGAATTTCCTCACAAACAGGTTTACCACGTGCCATTTTTTTTTAAATTATGAAAATTATTTTAACTATTAATTTTTGTGTCTCCTTTACATTCCTATTCTCTTATACATTTAAAATTTTTGTTTGCATTTTGATTTTTTATTTAGCTTGAGCGCAATTAATACACTGAACGAATTAATAGTGGTCAAATAATTTTTAATAAATAATAAAGGCCTTTCAGTTTAGTTAATTTTTTTAACATTTTGATGCAGAACTTAAGAATATTTCTAAATCCGTTTATAGGAAATAAAACGACCTTTCAGAAAAGTATAAGCTTGTTGGTGTAATTAACATAATTGCATCTTTATTCTGGCGTTTAGTGCTAAAGAGCGAAAAATTAACTGGTGTACAAATTAATAGTGGTTAGGGCTCGTATATATATACATATATATATATATATATATATATATATATATATATATATATATATATACATATACATATACATATACATATATAATAACAATCATATAAACAGATGATCATATATGTATAAAATGAACGCTGATAAGAGAGAAATAGTTAATGAGCTCCACAAACGAGCGCGAAAAAAAAATTGAAAGAAGACGGATTTGGTTGAAATGACAAATTATGCCCGATATAATAATGGATATCGGTATCTTCTCACTGTTATAGACACCTTTTCAAAAAAAGCATGGGCTGTATCAATTAAAAATAAAACTTCAAATATCGTGACAAATGCTATGAAAAACATATTCATTAGCACCAATCGCAATCCAAAAAATCTACAAACGGATGATGGTAAAGAATTTTTCAATAATAAATTTCATCAATTAATGCATTCCAAAAATATGAATCATTATTCAACATATAGTGTTTTAAAGGCATCGATAGTAGAACGATTTAACAGAACTTTAAAAGAAATGATATGGAAGGAGTTTAGTTATCAGGGGACATACAAATGGATAAGCATATATAAAGAACTTGTTGACAAATATAACAATACTTTTCATAGAACTATACAAATGACTCCAAATGAAGTAAATTCGTCGAACGAAAAGTTTCTATTGGATACCGTAGACGATTTAAAAATATTTAGAAAACCCAACTTTAAAGTGAATGACAACGTTCGAATAAGTAAATATAAACATACATTCGAAAAGGGTTATGATAAAAAATTAAATGATAAAAAATACAAATCCTAATACCTATATATTAAAAAACTATCAAGGTCACGAAATCAAAGATGGTTTTTATGTGTATGAACTAATGAAAACTAAATATCCAGAAACATACTTAGTTGAAAAAATTTTAAAAAGGGTTAGAAATATGGTTTAGGTTAAATGGTTGGGATTTTCATCAGAACATAACTCTTGGATTAATGTTGACGATGCTTCATCATAAAAATTGATGTAAGTTCTCTTAATAAACTAATCGCAGATCAAACGTTAAAATGTCAATTACTTTAACATTGAACGGAGACTCCTCATGTCTTGTTGCGAATTATTTTCCTCCAATCGAACTAAAGGAATATTATGTATGTGGTCTAATAAGCTTTGACACATATCACTCAATTCCGAATGTTGATGTTGAAACCAATTTATTTCACATTGGTAATTACGAAATAGAAGTTCCCGTTGGATCATATGAGCTAACAGATATAGCTGAAGTACTAACAAATAAATATAATGATATAAATTCAAAAGGAGCTCTTTACAAATCCAATTTACTTCAATAAGTCAAGATCAATTAGATCCTTACTAGGTTTTAGTAAAAGAGTTTTGGAACCTGGTATAGAACATTACTCAGATAAAACAATAGATATAACAAAAATCAACACCCTAATTGTTGAATGCAATATTGTAAGTGTGTCCTATATAAACGACATGTCTGCACATGTTTTACATCAATTTTCTCTTAACGTTAGCCCGGGATATAAAATAACTGAGGCTCCTACTAATGTAATATATTTACCTGTAAAATTAAGAACAATAAATAGTATTGTCTTGAAAGTAATTGATCAAGACGGAAACTTAATAAATTTTCGAAGCGAAAAAATAACAATTCGATTACATTTAAAGCCTATGAGAGAATGATTCTATATAATAAAACTGGGTTCCAAAAGCATTTACCATTCATTCTACACTCATCAGCGGGATTCGAAACAGGAAAACCACCAAATTGTAAAAATCAAGTGAATCAAGATAAAAACGAAAATATTAAAAGGATAATAAAACAGGAATCAAATAATATTCTTCGTGAGGATAATAAAATGTTTTTGAAAAATTTTGGGTTTCATCTAAAGATATAAAAGTATTTATCATATAGATAGCGAAGAGAGAAATTATGAATAATATTATTAATATTTTACAAAAACCCGAATTTGATAATTCAATCATCAAAAAGGAGTATCACAGCTATACATCATATTTGCAGACATATAAAAACAATGACGAAATTCGAATTGCAATTCAAAATCAAGATTTATATGTTCTACCAAGCGAAAGTCTGCTTTACATTGAAGGACATGCAACAAAAGACGATTCAACAGCTTCTACATCTATACGTCTGCTAAACAATTGTATAGGACACCTATTTGATGAAATTCGGTATGAAATCAATGGAGTTGAAATTGACCGCATGCGTCTTTTAGGTATCGCTACAGAATTAAAAAACTATGTTTCGCTGAATAAATTTGAAAGTGATAATCTACTCAATGCCGGATGGTCACCATTTAATAACGAATATCTTACACTTGTAGCTGGCTATTTCAATTTCTGTGTTCCGCTAAAATTATTAATGGGATTCGCTGAAGATTTTAATAAAATAATAGTTAACTGCAAACATGAATTGCTTCTTTTAAGATCTAAAGATGATAAACAAGTGTTAAAATCTCAACAATCAAACGAAAAAACTAAGTTATCAATTTTAAATGTTACTTGGAAAGTGCCACACATTCAACTTGCTGATGTTTATAAATTGCAAATGTTTAAAACAATTATCAATCGGCATCCATTAAATATTACTTTTAGAAGTTGGGATATGTATTATTATTCTTCCCTTCCAGAAAGTACAACAGTTTTATTGAACGTTAAACTTGCCACTGAAAATGAAAGACCTCGTTTCCTTCTCTTAGGACTTCGAAATAATGAAAACAAGTTTAAGCATTGTGATTTAACGGACATTAAAGTACATCTTAACTCTGATACATATCCTTATGATGATCTGAGCCTTAAATTCGATAGAAACCGTTTTGCAATTCTATATGATATGTATATAAAATTTCAACAAAGCTATTACTCACGCGATCCGCAGCCGCTATTAACAAAAGAAAATTTTAAAACGATGGCACCAATAGTTGTTTTGGATGTTACTCATCAGAATGAATCAGTTAAAACTGGTCCAATCGATATTCGAGTTGAGTTGAAAACGTTAAAAAATGTCCCACCTAATACGTCTGCCTATTGCTTAATTATACACGATAAAATGTTTGAATACATACCCCTCACAAATTTATATTAAGCAAATTTATCTATATAAATTGTGAAGCACCCCAAAGGTTTGTTGCCTACAGTCTACAGTATGATACAGAGGGTTAAAAAAATTCTTCTCAAAATTATTTTTTGCTTTCGTTCTATGAAAAGTATTGAGAGAACTTTTAACCAATCGGACTGCTTAAATTGTAATATTCTATGTATTTTGTCTAACTTCAAACCATGTGCTGGACATTGGTTTGATATAATATATAATATAATATTTAACATATTTACTTTTATTATTCAAATCGAGAATAAGTTTTGAATCGTTGCCCATTGGGGGTACTTTGTTTTCGCAACAAAATGGTAAGAAGTTGTGCTGATCATGAATTTCTGGCGGATATATTAAATCTACTTCTAGAATATATCCAGTAGTTGAATCATCAGGAATGGAATGTAAGGAGAAATTTTCAAAGTTGTTAACCCATTCGAATCCACCTTCTGGTAAATATTGCGACATAGCCCATCCATATAAATTTTTTGCATCTAAATACATTAAATATTTAGACGGAAGTTTATCGTTAAAGTCTGTCATATATTTGCTGTTGGCCTTTGAATGTCTTTTAGAATGTTGAACGATTCCTCCTCTTATTCCCTTTTTTTTTTTTTAATACACGGTTTATAATACACGGGTATTATAACAATAACATGTTAACATCAAGTTGATACAGTTCTCGTATTTTTTTTCACAATAAAATTTGTGTAAATAGGAACTGTTATCCAATTCAACTAAGCCACCTAATAAGTGGTGACAAACACAATACACATGAGCACTGATGATGAAAGGGTTGCGTCTTTCGAAAACAGCTGTTCTGCTCTGCAGTGTAAGTTGAATAAAACTGATGTTGACTTTCCTTTGTGCCTTGGAATATTTATCATGTCTTTCTGAGATTTAAAAAGAAATTTCGAACAATTAGCCTATGAATCTTAATTCAATTTAATAATGGAAGATAGTTTTAGAGTTTACTTCCTTTTGAATAAAAAGTAGATTTATATGAAGATCTTTAACTTCCTTTTTTTGTGATAAGGTCCAATGATAATCTTTTTTTCCTCATCATATCCAAAAACATTTATGCTAATCAAATCATTTAGTTGTTCAAAGACTTCAATATCTTTTATTTGCATCGGGAAGCACAGACCAGTAAAGTTTAACATTCTCCCTCTTGTATATATATCTGCTGAATTTATGTTGACCTGATACGATGACACGCGCTCGGCATGGTTATTTAAATTAAATATAGCAGAGACAACGCACCATTTAATACAAAATTCATCCCTGTTACGAACATTTATACATGCTTTTCTTGAGCTTAGCTTCTGAGACAATGGAATAAATGAAGAACCCTTTAATGGTTGATATTTATTTATATTTGTTTCCAATTTTATGATTTGCACTAAAGTCCATACACTGTCTCTTTCCTGGAATTCCTCCATTTTTTTCATTATTGTTTTTATTTTTAAAGGGAAAACTTCATTAAAATCTTGGTCATTAAAAATAGCTTGCATTTTTGTTTGGAAAGTCTTCACCTCTAATGGACTGTCTTGTATGTCTTCTATTAGTTTTGCATATAGTCCATGTAGCTCAATATTAATTTTCATGGCATTATATTGATGAAGCCAAAAATTAATTTCAGGTTTTAAGTCTTTCCATGCTTTATTTAAAAATTCTTCAGGAAAGAGACATCCTTCATCTCTATTTTCAGTTACCAAAGTCTGAATCCTCGTCCTAAATGCACTTTGTATTCTTTTTACATTACCTTGAGGTAGATCTTTCAAATACCTTGAATATCCCACATGAGTTTTTTCATGCTCAAATAAATGCTTCTTTTTGCTGAAACACTTTCGACATTCAACACACTTGTACAATTGGTTTTCCACTATTTAAAATAAATTTTGTATTATAAAATAACGTATATATGTATATAACACACGATTTTTTAAATATTTTTTAAGAAAAATATTTAATATATACTCGTATATATTTATAAAATTTTTTTTGTAATTTTGAAAACTCTTCATAAACTCTTTTCTCTTTTGATAATTTTGCAGAACTCAAATTTTGAAACAAAAATTATTGGTTTTATATTTTTTTTTTAGAAACATCACTACATACATATGAAAACTGAAACACGCATGTTTTTTCTTTCTTTTTTAATAATTTTGCGATAAAAGGTTTGCTTTTTTCTTAAGAAAGAAACACCCACCTTTCCAACGCACATTTACGACATCATAAATTGCATTTAAACCTTGAAGTGGAAAGTAGATTTACCTATCAAATATAAATGCGATCAACCATAAATGAAAACAGGCATACGCATGTCTTTTGAAAATAGGCATACGCATGTCTTTCTTCCTTAATAGTTTGCACAAAAAACCACCCTCCTAGCAAACACACAATTTAATATTTATGACCTCATAAACTACATTTAAACATTAAAGTAAAAAGATTTCAGTGTCCTTGGGATTTTCCATATCCCTCTTTTAATTATCCTTTTTCTTAAAAAAAGCATGCATAAGCATGTTTATCTCTATTAAGAGTTTGTCTTAATATAGCAAATAATGCTGCATATTTAAAGCAAATAAAATGCAGGCAAACTCGTCTTTAAAATAAATATAATTAAGGTAAATGTTATTTTACTACATTCATTTATTGCATGATATACAATATATATTTACAAAATATTGTGAAATTAAAAAAATTAGCTACAGTTTAGATCGAAAACTGCCGAACCATTTGTTACTTTACTACATTCATTTATTGCAAGATATACAATATATATTTAAAAAATGTTGTGAAATTAAAAAAATTAGCTATAGTTTAGATCGAAAATTGCCGAACCATTTGGTGATTGTCGTCCTTTGTAAACAATTGACCATATTTTGTCATTAATTTTAGCTAAGTAAGGGTCCTCTCTGTTTAAGTACTTAACACAGATATGCCTAAAAGTTTCCCAGCTAAATTTTTTAAAAATTTTTATTGAAATTATAATGGTTAAACACAAAGAAATTCATTTTTATTTATTTCAGAAAATCATTTTTTTTTAAACACGAGTTTAAGGCCGACCTATATATAGGACATTAGGCATATAGGATACTACATGAGATTTGCATATTAAAATTATTTTTTGGTATGAAATGAAGTAAAACACTTAACAGGTACACCAATATCGCACTTTGAACATCTGGTTGTCGTTTTTGCATGACAATGACCACATCTTGTTTGTTTTGTCTGAGGGCTAACTAGATGATCTAGTCGGTCATATCGTAAGCCTGTTCCTTCAGAACTTTGATGTCCTTTTTGATAAGTTGATGATTTTTTATTTTGAACAAGCATTGTTGTGGCAATAGACCTTCTGAAATTTAGTTGGGTCAGTTTTCCTCCACTTTTACGGTGTAATTGCCAGGCATTTTGTATCGCCATATCAATACAGTGAGTCAAGAAGGGCATATACCATTTATTTCCTCTGATGCCTACTCGATATAAACTTATGTTTTGATCTGAACGGTCAACACCTCCCATATTTGCATTGTATAGATTTATTAAATGTGGCTGCAGAACTTGAACTGTTTTTTTCTCTTTTTGAGAAAATCGCTTCACTGCGCGAAGTGGTTCAACACCTGCAGCATTTGAAGATACACATACTACACTGTTGTCATGTCACTTGACAGCTATTATATTCTGGTTGCTAATTTTTTTTAAATCGTAACTGCCTCGGTCATATTTTCTAATTTCCTTGGAATTTATAAGATCAGCTCCTTTCAATCTGTTTTCTCTTGCTGTACCCGTTGCATAGAAATTCAATTTTGTCAGCTCCTCGATCAACGGAATTGATGTGAAAAAATTATCAAAGAAAAGATGAAAGACTAGGTCCGGCCACTTGACACGCAGTGCTTGCGCATATTCCAACACCACCCCAGCACCAACTCCAAAATCAGCATAAGTTTCGCTTATATTCGTCGCCGCTCCTTGATATGGTTCAAACCAATTCAAATAGCCCAGCCTGGTAGTACCAACCCATAATTTATAGCCATATCTTATCGGTTTACCATGAATGAACTGCTTGCAACTATGTCGTCCATAATATGGTACCATTGCCTCGTCAATAGAATGCATTTCTTCAACAGGAGCATTTTCCATAAACTTCTTATTTAGAAGAGTAAAAAGTGGTCTTACTTTTGCATATTTGTCAGCTTGATCTAACTGGGAATTATCACACACATGCAAGTTCGTGAATATATGTTCAAATCTATCCCTTGTAATTGCCTCTGAAACTAACTCGTTGTGGCTGTCTTTTTCGCGCATAAAAGATGATAGATCTAAAAAACAAAACAAATAAAAAAATTTTATATATTTTTAATTTAATTTAAAGAGTTTTTTTTTATAATATGCAAAGTTCTTACCATTTTTGTTTGACGTAATTTCAAGTAACTTTGAAGAGTGATAACTAAAAATTTAGTTTTGCAATCTCTTTTATATCAATTTTTTGTTGAATTCTCAAACTATAAATTTATCTTACACTGACGCAATTGTACTTTTTTTGTACAATTACGTCTTTGTTGGTATCGTGGTACTACCTCGAGTAATTTGGTACAATTTAAATATCTGTACCAAAGACTATAGGTTTACGCCTAAGTAGTTCTTAAAAACGTTTTCTGCTTGAAAATTTTCTAATATCTCAGATAATCAGTTAATAAATATAACATATTGACTCTATAAAATTACCTTGGAGTAGTATCCCTACATTACTACTACAGCACATTGGAGTAGTATCCCTATAAAATTACCTTGGAGTAGTATCCCTACATTACTACTACTACAGCACATTGGAGTAGTATCCCTATAAAATTACGTTGGAGTAGTATCCCTACATTACTACTACTACAGCACATTGGAGTAGTATCCCTATAAAATTACCTTGGTGTAGTATCCCTATATTGCTACTACTACAGCACATTGGAGTAGTATCCCTATAAAATTACCTTGGAGTAGTATCCCTACAGTACTACTACTAACAAAACTTTTCTCAAGTCTTTGAATTTCAAACTGAAAACAAAATGAGCTCAATAATAAACGTATTGGATAAGCCATTGTTGACGAAAATATAATAAAAAAGGACTATCATACCTACATACCATATCTACAATCGTACAATAATAATAATGAGATTCGAATCTCAATACAAAATCAAGATTTGTACGTGTTACCTAGTGAGAGCTATATATATACATATGTGGAAGGTTTCGTTGTAGATGAAAAAACTGGAAAATTTTCAGACAATTTTAAACTGAAAAACAACTTTGTTGCACATCTATTTGATGAAATCCGCTACGAGCTTAATGGCATTGAAATCGATCATACAAGGTATTTAGGAACAACAACCACAATAAAAAATTTGGTATCACTATCACCAACTGAAAGCGTTGTAATGCAGAATGGTGGATGGCATAAAACTGATGATTTGAATCTTAAGAATGGATATTTTAATTTTTATGTACCACTAAAAATGCTTTTGGGATTTGCTGAAGACTACAACAAAGTTATACTTAATGGAAAACATGAATTGATACTCTTGCGCAATAAAAGTGATGAAGCTCTTGTATAAGTTAATAATAAAAAAATTTACTTTTCATAAAGTTCAATACACTCTGTCGCAATTCAATTGCTGACACATTTCCTTATTTATTTCTTTTAATAAAGTTCAATTCCCTCTTTCGCAATTCGTTGTTGACACATTTCTAAATTTTATTATTTTTTCATGTTCCAATATTAACTAAAAATGCTGATGGCATGTCTGCAATAAATAGCTCACGTTGCATATGATTGCTGTTCGATAACAATAAAATTAAGTTTTTAATAAGTAAAAAATATAGTTAATAAGAAAAAGCCCGACTAAGAAGACGTAGTCTTCCGGCAAACATATAATATTAAGTTAAATAAAACAGAAAGACAAAGAAGACATAGTCTTCTCTTTCATTAAATAAATAAATAGAAATATAATTTTAAATTAATAAACTTAAATAAAGAGATAAAGAAGACATAGTCTTCTCTTTTTTAAAAAATAGAAAAAATAATATTTCTTTTAAATGGCGCCCGAGCAACCGGGTATATTTTAAGAAAATATAAATATACCACGAACCAAGCCTGTACGTGTTCGTCCGCAGGCACCCGTTCGTTGAAAGTATTGTTCCGAATCCATAGTAACAAATAGTAAAAAGGAAAAAATTCGTGCAATCGGAACGGTTTTATTTTAAGTGATTTAATTAAGTGAGACTTATAATAAGTGTTATGAAACAATACAAATAATAAGAACTAAAAAAAATAAAATTGAGACAGAAATTAAAACGTTTGGAAAAAATTATAAAAACATAAAGAAACTCAACATTGAAGTCCGACATCCGTTGGAAAATTAACCAGATTTAACTCATGAAAAACATCTTTACATAATCAGGATCAACAGAAAAAATCAACACTGAAATCCAACACCAGCAGATGATAAATCAGCTATAACCTTTTGAGAATCATCTTTAATCAACACAATATTTACTTTTTCATCATAATACAACAACTTTAACATGAAGGCAGTACTAACCATCTTGTAAGTTAAAATTACGTTAATCTCAAGAAAAAAATTTTTTTTTAATAAAATATAAAAATATTTTTCATTAAATAAAAAATTAGGAAGTTTTTAAATACAATTATGGCTAAGAAGACATAGTCTTCTCTTTCATTAAATAAATAAATAAAAATATAATTTTAAATTGATAAACTTAAATAAAGAGATAAAGAAGACATAGTCTTCTCTTTTTTAAAAAATAGAATAAATAATATTTTTTTAAGTTACACTCGAGCGTTTCTACTGAAAAATCGAAACTTACAACTTCACTCATCTCCTGGAGAATTCCACACGTACAATTATCTGATCAGAGCAAGTTGAATATGATTAAAATAATTAACAATGGTGCGTCTATACCGATGGCACTTCGTATCTGGGATTGTCATATGAATCCACAATTGAATACAGGGACAAGTCATATTTGGAATGTTAAATTAGCTGCAAGTAAAGAGCGCCCACGTTTTGTATTGGTCGCATTTCCACGAGATAACAAATTTGTTCACTGTGACCTCACTAATTTAAAAGTGCATTTAAATTCAACCTCTTACCCATATGATGATCTTAACATAAAATTTTAAAATGAACGGTATGCAATTCTATATGATATGTATGTAAGATTTCAACAAAGCTACTATATGAAAGAGCCTCAACACTGCCCAGGAGTTTAAAGAGGACGCCCCAATTATTGTAGTAGATATAAGATATCAGAAGGAATCAGTCAATACCGGACCGATTGATATAAAAATTAAATTTGAAACAGCAACAAATATTCCAGCAACGACATCAGCTTACTGCGTTCTTATTCATGATCGCGTAATAGAATACATACCAATAAGAAGTCAAGTCCGGAAGGTCTTATAAATTAAATAACATGGATTGTGATATTGTTTTTGTAGACTTGCAAGGTTTCAAAAATAATTCAAATGACTTCATCGCAAAAGAACTAGCTGTAATGTAGAAGAAATTCTACTTCACATTAGATCGTATGATGCAACACCGCAGGGACAAATATTATTGAGAGCTATCCGTAATAAAATCATTGGCCAAGCTAATGAGGTTTTAAATATGTACGGAACACACCTAAACTGGGACGACATAAAACAAAATCTTATTCTACATTATTCGGACAAACGGACTGAGACTTCCCTCATTAGAGATCTACATAACATTCGACAAAAATCAAATAATGTAGAAAAATTTTATAGCGAAATTATAGAAATTCAGGCATCACTATTTAATAACATCCAAATACATGAAAGAGACGATAGAGTAGTAAAATCAAAAAAATATCTTTATTCCGAAATGTGTCTAAACAGCTTTTTGATTGGTTTAAGAGAACCACTAGGCTCGACCATAAGAGCATCAAAACCAGATTCACTAGCAGAAGCGTTGTATTAAAGAACAAAATATTTTTTATATGAAATCTGATCCCATCGCCATCCAAAATAAGTGGCAACCAAGACCAAATAATTCATTTTATGGAAATAGGTATAATAATAGATTTACTCCTTTCTCCCAACAAAACCAGGCTAACAATCAATATACACGTCCCCAACAATCAAATTATAATACCCAACCTCAACGTAGAATAAACCACAACACCCAACCAAACTATAATCAGAACCCATTTAGAGGTAATACGTCCAAAGGATACAATAAACTGGAGCCAATGGACGTTAGTTCTGGTTATATAAAAACTCAAGCACCAACAACGACTCAAAGATCCTTTAAAACTGTTCAAACTATGCGAACTTTGGCTGCTGGAAATCAGAGGAGAGCTTTTCAACTTCCAAAACAATAACTGCTTAGAGACATTACCACAAATCGTAGGTTACCAACAAAATTTAGATCAATACCTGGATACCCAAGAAAACAATTTATACAATATAGATAACACAAATTTTAGAATCTGCCTCGAACAACAGACAGGGTACTTAGACATCAATAAACATGGAATTGAGTTAGGCTATATTAATGTTTCTTCTCCATTCGGAAGACCACTTAAATTTCTTATTGACACCGGGGCATCATCATCATTTATAAACCCTAAGTTTATAAATCCTTCAGACCAGAAAACATGTAAACCAATTATAATAACAACTATCCTTAGCAAATATGAATTAAACAAGGAAGTTACACTCCAAACCTTTATTGAGTTTAATCAACCAGGTGAATTGAAATTTCTTTTATTCAATTTTCATAATTACTTTGATGGACTGATTGGTCTTGATATACTATCACAGCTAGAAGCAAATATAAATTTGGCAAATAACACAATTGTAGCAAAAAATGCCACGATTCCTTTACAATTTAAACCTAATTTTTCCTCTGGGAAACATATTATACCTGAGAAATGCAAAGTCATAAAGAAAATTCCAGTAGATGTTAAAAATGGGGACATCTACATAGGCAAAAACTTTATTACTGACTCACTTTATATACCAGAAGGTATATACCAAGCAAAAGACTGGCATAGTCTCCTTGAAATCAATAACATCTCGGACGAACAACAAGTATTATACATAGAACAACCACTAAAAGCCTTCAAGTATAATTGCAATGAATTCGTAGAAGCCTTTAACTTTGAGACAATTGAAACAGGAAATTCTCAACTTGACTCTCTAGCACTTAGAACAGAACATTTAAACAAGGAGGAAAAACTACACCTGTTAAAACTCTGTCGAAATTATAAAGATATATTTTTTAGAGAAAATACCAAATTGACTTTTAGTAATCAAATTAAACATAAAATAATAACAACGGATGATATCCCTATACCAGTGATGTCAAATGTGATTGTGTTGGTAAGATCACTCTTATCTCTTACATTCCCAGCGGGAGAAATGTGAGGTTGCGAGGCCTAACTAGTGGCCTTTTCTGAGAGTATCCTTTTATTTACCAATAATATCTTCTAATTTTATAAGTTGTAAAAAAGGTTTATAAGTTGTTTCGAAAATTGCCAAGTGCTCAGATATTTAATTTTAAAATATTTCTCCATTTTTAAGCTGAACATTTGGTTAGTTTATATACAAGAGAAACAATTTTTACAAAAAGTCTTACTTATGAATTAATTTAAAAGCTACTTTAAGAAATTTTCGGAAAGATGTACCTACATGCAGTGGTTCCAACTTATTACAAACCTTTTTTATATATTGTATATATATATTTATATAAATATATTATTTCTGTTTAGAGGCCTCAAAACAGGACTTGCGATACTTCCCGCTGAGTGAGAGTGTTTTTCAGTAAACAATTATATTTTACGCTCTCAAAATAAAAGAGCGTAAGCGTACATGTGAGTTTTGCTTCCACAATTGTGTATGGGGCTGACATCACTGCCCTATACACACAAAATCATATAGGTACCCCCAAATACATAAAACTGAAGTAAAAAGACAAATAGCGGACATGTTAGATCAGGGGATAATACGTCCAAGTTATTCTCCATGGAGTTCTCCTGTATGGATTGTACCAAAGAAATTGGATGCCAGTGGAACACCAAAATGGCGAATGGTAATAGACTACAGGAAACTTAATGAAAAGACCATATCCGATAGGTACCCTCTTCCCAATATAAGTGAAATCCTAGATAAATTAGGAAAATGCATGTACTTCACAACACTCGATTTGGCAAGTGACTTTCACCAAATTGAGATATGTGCTAAAGACATTCCCAAAACAGCATTTACAGTAGAAAACGGACATTATGAGTATGAATGCCTTTCGGACTTAAGAACGCACCATCGACTTTTCAGAGGGTCATGGATAATGTTTTAGGTGATATATCATAGGTAAAATATGCTTAGTATATTTAGACGATATCATCATATACTCCACATCCTTACAAGAACATATGCAAAACCTTCAGTTAGTTTTCGATAAACTTCGATTATCTAATCTTAAAATTCAAACAGATAAATCAGAATTTCTGCAAAAAGAGACAAAATTTCTTGGACATATTTAACTACGGATGGAATAAAACCCAACCCTGAAAATATTGCTGTTATAAAAAATTTTCCACTACCTCGAACGCAGAAGCAAACAAAAAGCTTCATTGGCCTTGTTGGATATTATCGAAAGTTCATTAAAGACTTCTCTAAATTAACCAAACCTCTTACAGAATGTCTCAAGAAAGGAAAAACATAGACTTTAACGATAAATATATGAATGCTTTCGAAACTTGTAAATCAATCCTAACAAATGATCCTATATTACAATACCCCGATTTTTCAAAGCCTTTTGTACTAACCACGGACGCAAGCAACTTTGCATTAGGAGCTATATTATCACAAGGTCCTATAGGAAGCGACAAACCTATATGTTATGCTAGTCGCACTTTATCGGATTCTGAATGCAATTACTCCACAATAGAAAAAGAACTTTTGGCAATCGTGTGGGCAACAAAATACTTTCGTCCTTATCTGTTTGGGCGCAAGTTCTTTATTGTAACTGATCATAGGCCACTCACATGGATAATGAGCTTAAAAGAGCCTAATTCAAAACTAGTCAGATGGCGTCTAAAGCTAGAAGAATTTGATTATGAGATAGTATACAAAAATGGAAAATTAAACACGAATGCTGATGCATTAAGTCGAATAAAAATAGACACGCCTAATTTGTTGGATGTAAACGTAAATGATGTTGCTTCAAATCTAGGTACCGCTGGTACTACTGTACATTCAACAAATGAAAATCTAGATGACGGCATATATATCTCAGAAAAACCTCTAAATGACTTTAACCTACAGCTCATATTTAAGAAAACATTAGAAACTCCGGAAATGTCAGTTATTATGCCATTTATAAAATAAACAACGTCGAATATTTAGAAGAAATTTATATACAGAAAAAATAATAATAGACATATTCAAAAAATTTCTTAACCCAAACAAATTGTCGGCTATATTTACTGATGATAATACTTTTCGCATTATTCAATCCGTTTATTCAAAATTTTTTTCAGATAACAAATTATTCCGTATAATACGATGTACAGAACTATTAGAAGACATAACAGACAGTGACAAACAAGAAGAACTTATTAAAAACTATCATAACAATAATCACCGCGGAATTAGCGAAACACTTCTTCATCTCAAAAGAGAATTCTACTTTCCTTTTATGAAAAACAAAATAACACAAATAGTAAATAACTGTGACAAGTGTCAAACCCTTAAATACGACAGGAATCCTCCAAAACCAATATTTAAAAAACCAGAAACTCCTTTAAAACCCCTAGACATTTTACATATAGACATATACAGTATAAACCACAAACAAATCCTAACCATAATTGACAAATTTTCGAAATTTTCAGCAGCATACACACTTCCATCAAGAAATTCTGTATGTATACTAAAATCTTTAAAACATTTTATTACTCTTTACGGTATTCCAAAGAAAATAGTTGCTGACCAAGGCTCAGAATATACAGCCAATATTTTTAAAGAGTTTTGTAAACAGTTTCAAATTAATCTGCATATTACTTCATTTCAACAGAGCACAAGCAACGCCCCTGTAGAAAGATTACATTCTACCCTAACAGAAATATACAGAATTGTATCAAATACCAGGAAAGAAAATCGCCTTAGGAAGACCATGATGATATACTCACAGAAACACTTATAACTTACAACAATTCAATACACTCTGCCACAAACCTAACCCCATTTGAAATATTTTTCGGTAGAACCTTTAAATTTAATAATACGGTTACGTTCAACAACGAATACATAACAAAACTCAACGAATTCCAAAATATTTTATACCCACAAATCAAAGAAAAGCTTGAAAATGCCACTAACACTAGGATAGACAAACTAAATGAAACCCGCTCTGAACCAGAAAATCTGGAAAACCAAACTATTTATCGAAAAGAAGCAAAACGCAATAAAATGACTCCTAGATTTACAAAACACAAAGTAAAACAAAACAATAGAGTAACAATAATCACGAGCAATGACAAAAAGTTTCATAAATCAAAAATAAAAAGGTTACGTAAAACGCCAAAAAATATCTAACTAAAATTTTTTCCCTACCCACAGGATACCACCGGTACTTTCTCAAACCGTAGACATACAAAATATAGACGAACAACAAACAGTAGTTAGATTTCGATTAGGACCTGCAAGAATAATCACTAACCACAATAATCTCATACACATCGTCAACCTTGACGAATATGCAAATACTGTTAATAAAATACAAGACACTATCTCAGCCTTCGAAAGTACCCACAGAACTACAAGCTTCACGAAAGTTACAAGGCTGAAACTTAAAGAACTAAAAAACAAACTATACACACTTATGCCCTTTAATAGATATAAACGTGGACTCGTTAACGGATTAGGGACAGCAATAAAATTCATAACAGGCAACATGGATACCAATGACGCACTTTTTATAAATAACCAAATACAAAACTTAAAAAATAGTACAGCACACAAAAAATGCAGGAAAGACTAAAAAACGTCACTGAACATATAAATAAAGAACAAGACAAAATAGAAAACTACATCAACAAGCTCACAAACAATATTTTGAAAGAAGATGAAATTCTTTTTGAACTTCAATACATAAGCCAAATTAATTATAATATAGACCTTTTAAACAGTCACCTAGAAAGTATTGCTGAATCAATTGTTCTAGCAAAATTAAATGTAATTTCCAAGTTCATATTAAGCACTGCAGAATTAAATCAAATATACGATTATATGGAAAATCAGTTAATAAAAACTAACTCCAAAGAACAAATATATGAACTGCTTGGACTCCAAGCATACTACAATAATTCAAAAATTATATTTAATGTACAATTACCAGTTGTATCAGAAGAAAATTATGAACTTTTTCACATAATTCCACTCCCTTTGAACAAAACAATAAAAATAAAACCGTACATAGCGTACAATAAAAACCACATCCAATTTTTTAACAAACCTTGCCCAAAAATCGAGAATTCATATTATTGTAATAATTCCCCATACACTGAATACACAACTAACTCCACTTGCATAGCGCAAGTTGTAAACAACAAAAAGGCACTGTGCGATCTAGAAGACGTTGGAAATATAAAGTTAATTACCCAACCTGAACGAAACTATATTCTCTTCATCAGCACTAATGAAACCACTGTAACAACCACTTGCAACAATGAAACTTATAACATTAAAGGCACAACTCTCCTGTACTATAACAACTGTTCAATCAATATACATAAATGACAAAATTTATAAAGACAGCCCCATATCCTACAAAGACGAAATTTTTCCACCAATTTTAACCTATTCCGAAGTTAACGCAAAAACCATAACTGATAAGTTAAGCCTTAACAAACTAAAAACCTTTCAAATAGAAAACCATAAGATGACATCAAGAAAAAGCAACATTATAATCTTAATAACCTGTTTTTTAAGCATAATATTCTCTGCAGCTCTTATCTACATCGCAAAGAAGAAGACTAAAATCCAGTTTATACCGAATTTTACAGCCAACGTTCCAGCCCCTACGCTTTCCTTGTGGCCTTCACTTTATTCTAAGGGGGGAGGAGTTATGGAAACACCCATACCACCAACTAAACCACCAAGAGCAACAACCCAATGTTGACCCATTTAATACTTATTTTTATTACCTACATATTGTAATTATGCAAACTATTCAATTTTACTTTTATTTCCTAAAACTATTCCAAGAATTAATATTTTTGTAAACTAATTTAACTTTTCATATTTAAATCATTTCTTGTATTTTTCAACTTCCTAGAATTATTCCGGGAATTAGTATAAGCACTTTTATAAAATTGTAAAACTATAAATAAGAAAAATCAATAAACAATTAATTAATTAATATTCAACACTCAAATAACAAAGTTGTTTTTTTTAACTACACTTCCCGGTGATAAATGTAATTCGCGTATAGATGTTAACACATCAAAAATATTACTTACTACCAATGCACACAGAAGAGATTATAAGTCCGATGGTCAAATCAAGGGGACTAGAGGGTACAAGTACAAACATATTATTGGAAAGCTTTTTAAATAGAAAAATAAGAGCTCATCGGAATTAACAAAGGCTAATTATTTAGGTAAGGGGTTGATGCAGGTAAATGCTCATAAATCAAACTATATATACTGGGATGATCCAAACGAGTTGGTAGATCGACTTAGACTACTGCTTGCATAAACTATAGTATATAAACGCATAAACATTTTAAATATAAATTATGGCTGTTGATAAATTCGGACATTATCTAAACGACACTAGCAGTATAATTTCATTGAAAAATGCACCTAAATTGTTGGGGTTCTTTTTGGATGAGAACAACAACATTGATGTCCAAAACAAAAGAATCAAAAATGTTGCAAAAGCTTTGGAGGAAAACGATGCTATCAATAAATTGTTTTTGCAAACTCAAATCGAAGAAGTAGAACACAAAATGTTAAAAGAATTTAAAGAAGATAACAAAATGTACAATACTCTAAAAAATCAAAACAAAATGCAACAACATGAAATTATATTACAGTTGGAAGAGAGGAAAAAATTCAAGAAAGCATTTCCAAGATCAGAGCATCCTTCGAAGAAGAAATTGAAGGATTAAATGAGAAAATTTATAGATTTGAAAATTACATGCTTGTGTCAATTGCTGAAAGCACATCAGATAGATCGCAACACACCCAAAAGACATGGATACAAAAAGAAATTTAGTGAGCGAGCTCCATAAGCAAGCTCGAAAAATGTTTGGGCGTCGTAGAGTTGTTATGAAAGGAATAGACAATCTTTGGCAAGCGGATTTAGTTGAAATGGGTTAGATTTTTGCTAACTGTAATTGATACATTCTCCAAATATGCTTGACCAGTACCTTTGAGAAGAAAGACAGCTGTTGACACAACGCAGGCAATGGAGACTATTTTTCAATTGGGGCGTGTGCCAAAAAACTTACAAACAGATGATGGTAAAGAATTCTTCAACAAACACTTTAATCATTTGATGGATAAATACAACGTCAATCACTACTCAACCTATAGCATCATGATAGCATCAATAGTAGAACGAATCAATATAACATTAAAAGGAATGATGTGGAAAGAGTTTAGTTGTAATGGTTCCTGCAACTGGCTTCATATATACAAAGATTTACTTAATGCATACAATAGTAAAGTTCATCGCACCATTAAAATGCCACCGATTAAAGTCAACTCAAAAAATGAAAAACAGCTTCTACAGTATACAGCCATTTAAAGATGTACAAAATGTCAAAATTTAATGCAGGGGACCATGTACGTATCAGCATATATAAACATATTTTTGAGAAAGGCTATACTCCGAATTGGACAACAGAAATTTTCACAATAAAAAAAGAGTTCAAACTACATATCCTACACATACATATTAAAAGATTATCTTGGAAATCCTATTAAAGGTGGCCTCTATACGTAAGAACTGTCAAGAACTAGATTTCCAAATACATATCTAGTTGAAAAGGTGATTCGACTGAAAGGGGATAAAGCATTAGTTAAATGGTTGGGATTTCCTAATCAACACAATTCCTGGATAAGCAAAGATGAAATACTATAGTTGGAAAACGAAATAAATCGCCATCCGCAATGATAACAACGTCAATAACATCAATATTTTTAATAACTAATGTTAATTTTAAAATAAGATTATGAAATATATATGAAAATCATTCTTATAAACCATGCTGTGTAGTAAACTTTATTTATTTGTGAACATAATATAATGTCAATAACAGTTACTCTCAGCTCTAACTCATCAGCGCTATATGCTAATTATTTTCCTCCCATTGACTTAAACGACACATGTGAGTGTGCGCTAACTCATTTTCATTCATACAACAGTATCCCAAATGTAGACTCCTATAACAATATGTTTCATATAGGGAAACATGTAATTGAAATACCAATTGGATCTTATGAATTGAAAGGTATAGTTGACTACATAGAAGAGCAATACAAACGATTTAGTCCTGCAGAGCATATTTTTATAGAAGCTAACAACAATACGATGCAAGTTAAAATAAATAGTTCTGAAGATCCGATATATTTTAATAGAGAAAATACAATTGGGAATCTTTTAGAATTCAAAAATCCTAACACCGACCGATGATCATTACTCAGATCTTCCAGTTAATATTTTTAAAGTAAATCTCTTGCGAATTGAAAGTAGTATCGCTACAAATACATATATGAACAATTCAAAATCACACACACTTCATGAGTTTCCGATTAATGTACCTGCAGGCTATAAAATAGATGAGATTCCAAGGAATCTCATTTATTTACCTGTAAATACCAAAGAGATAATTTCTCTTTCACCGCGCGTGGTTGATCAGAACGGTGATTTAATTAACTTCAGAGGAGAGGAAATTACAATACGAATAGATTTAAGGCCAACTAAGTAATGATAATATACAATACAAGCATATCACATAATACGGCAGTCACGTCTCATCCACAGATATTACAACCTAAAACACAATTGAAAATATCTGCTCGTCAAAGGTCACCTACAACAGCAAACACAAGTTTTCTCAAGTCTTTGAATTTCAAACTGAAAACAAAATGAGCTCAATAATAAACGTATTGGATAAGCCATTGTCTGACGAAAAAATAATAATAAAAGACTATCATACCTACATACCATATCTACAATCGTACAATAATAATGATGAAATTTGAATCTCAATACAAAATCAAGATTTGTACGTGTTACCTAGTGAGAGCTATATATATGTGGAAGGTTTCGTTGTAGATGAAAACTGGAAAATTTTCAGAAAATTTTAAATTGAAAAACAACTTTGTTGCACATCTATTTGATGAAATCCGCTATGAGCTTAATGGTATTAAAATCGATCATACAAGGTATTTAGGAACAACAACCACAATAAAAAATTTGGTATCTCTATCACCAACTGAAAGCGTTGTGACCTCACTAATTTAAAAGTGCATTTAAATTCAACCTCTTACCCATATGATGATCTTAACATAAAATTTAAAAATGAACGGTATGCAATTCTATATGATATTGTTACGTTTTTAGACCTTTTCGTAAAAACGTTTTTTTACTTATCCTTCAAGGATTCGTTTAATTGCATCAAATTAAAAACACAGACAATTAACTTTGGAAATATAATGCGGCAACACTTTATTTACTACTTTATTAACACGAGTATTTGTACTACTAAACACTTAGCGATGTAAACACGTCTAGATTTAAAATCACACTGATCCCGTTGATTACTGGCAGCGACTTTATATAGCAAAATAACATCGTCTGGTAACTTCGCGAAGCATCTGGTCATGGTTGTTGTTGGTTGTGCTTTACTTAACATGTAGCTATATACGTGTGTTTGTTTATATGACAATGCTGTCTTGTGTGTTTTGTTTATTGTAACTATGTGTGGTTGTATGTATGAATGTTCTGTGTGTTGCGTAGTTTTGTTTCTTCTTGTACTATGTGGGTATGTCCATGTGCATATTTGTGTGTATGTTGCTGTATATATTGGTGTACATGTTTAGCCCCTGTTAGCAGCGAATACTTGCGTACAAGATCATTAAGAATAACAGCATCATCTCTTAGCATTGATGTTGCTAGGTTTTTCGTTGTTGTTATTTACACTTATTATTGCACAGCCTCAAATGATCTTGTATATTCTCGAAGATGTATCCGGAATATTCCACTTCCGTTAATTCAAATATTATCTGCTTTGTGTTGACCAGGGTTGTAACATTGTGACAACTTGAGATGAGTTGGCAGTGCTGCCAAGTACATATAGCCACATTGTCGTTATATTTAAATCTACTTTTGAACTTTGTAACACTGCCGCCACCTGTTCGACCCGAATAGGCATACAATCACCTCTTCCATAGTGCGCCAATCGTTCGAGATGTACCATCTTCATTTTCGACCTTGGGTTATAGCATTTCTGTTTCCGGTACACGACGTCATTCCCTCTCTTAATCACTTTATACGGGCCATCCCAGAGAGTCTGTGATTTTGGGGACAATCCTTTCTTCCGTTGGGTTTTATAAAGTAGAACCAATTGTCTAGCCTTCATGTTGTCACTGACCATCTGGATTCTGTTATGCATCTTACTCCGATTGTTGCTGCGATTACGATAATTATTGCCATAATAACCACGATTGTTGTAACTGTGACCACTGTAATTGCTTATATTACGATTATTGTAGTTGCCGCGTCCTCTATAAACTCCGCGCCTTGTAGATGACACACCAAATGTTTCACCATTCAACATCCGTTCCTGGCGCCAATCATAATTCTTATTCTTTGTACGAACTCGTGTAGTTCTACCGGAAATATTATCAAAGAATGTTTTGGTCTTATCGTAGCCTACAGTAATTTCTTTTTCTCTTGGTGCATGTTCTCCAGCTCCAGTTTCAGTGCCGGACTCATCCTTTTTATCAGTTTCGCCATTCATCTGTTCTGATTTTG
Source organism: Linnaemya tessellans (assembly GCA_951800035.1). Lineage (NCBI taxonomy): Eukaryota > Metazoa > Arthropoda > Insecta > Diptera > Tachinidae > Linnaemya > Linnaemya tessellans. The sequence goes on from OX637537.1 coordinate 36,713,529, forward strand.
GTTCATCGCTCACCTTATGTTTTGGTAGTCGTGACCGAAGTTCTTTGAACTTAGTATTTGCTTGTTCACAATCGAAATCTAGCTCAAACTTAATGGGATTACCTAAAGGCTTCTGACTCACACTGGGACCATTAGCTGATCTATAGGCCATTATGTTACGCATATTAGAACGTGGTCCCATTCCATAATTGCTCATATTGTTGCCACGACTTGTATTCCAATTGCGCCGATTAGGGTTACCGCCCTGATAATTGCGATGGTTGTAATGATTCATGCTATAATTTTCCATCATACGATTGGAACAATAATTACCGCTGTTGCGTTGCTGATTGTCTTCACGTTGATTTGGATGGTTCTGCCGCTTACGACCAGCATCGCACGATTGACCACCACCGCCATGTTTAGACTTATTTTGATGATTCTTATGATGTTGCTACTGTGGTTCTAAGTTCACTCGTTTGCTGTTTCTTGGTGGCGAAACAGATCTACCTCTTTTTCTTCGTGTTTTGCAGCTGCGCTGAAAATGACCGATTTTTCCGCAGTTAAAGCACTTAGGCTTTTCTTTGGTAGCACTTTCCGCCAACAGTTGTCGCATTGCCTCCTTAACACTAGCGACTAGGTTGTTATCCTCCTCAGACAAAACCTCCATATTCTGCACCTTACATATCTGTGGATTGCAAACCATCCTTGCAGTCTCTTGAGCCAGAGCAAATGAAACAGTCTCAGCGAAAGTGGATTTCTGCGTTGCGCACACAGCTAGTTTAACATCAGAGTCGCGAATGCCATTAACGAACGCCTCAGTTTTAAAGTGGTCCAGAAACGGGTGACTCTCGCCTGGATATGTGAGCTGCACTAAACGCTCGATTTCCATTGCGAAATCTTGTAGAGACTCGTTAGGCTTTTGAACTCTACATCGCAATTCCATTCTGTATAAATCGCGATTGTGCTCACCACCATACTTGCGCTGCAATGCTGCCATTATAGTTGTTTCTGCTGCTTACTGGCACGGTCTCAAGTACCTCTGCGGCTGTACCCTTTAAGGACAAAATCAACTCTATGGCTTTTTCTTCAGCATCCCATCCATTTCTGCTAGCAACCGTCTCGAACTGGAATCTAAAGATGCCCAATGGTACGCTGCCGTCAAAGCATGGCGCTTTTATTCGCGCAGAACCCTCCGCAACTGCTCGTACTGTCCCGCCACTACGCTCGAGGTTATGCACTTTGTCCTCTAGAGCATGAAATTTTTCTTCGAACTCTTTTGCATGCTGTTCTAGGCCACCGCTTTCTAGATGTTGGAATCTCTCTGCCAGCTCTGAGAATTTGTTCTCAATAGAATCCACCCTCCTATTAATGGCCTCAGAAACCTCTACCAGAGTCTCGTTCGTGGCTCTATTTGACTCCAACAGTTTTGTTTCCACTCCCAGTATTTCGGCTACAAGCTTCTCAGTGCTGATTTCTGAGTTCTGTTTAATTGCAGTTATTTCGGCTACAAGTTTGTCACTGCTGATCCTTGATGCCTCTTGCATCTGCTGAGAGTTCTGTTTAATTTCAACTTGTGCATCATTGATTCCTTTTATCTGAATCATCATAGCAGCAAACATTGAATTTATGTCCATACTGCTGGTCGTGGCAGGAGGACATACCTCTACATCGTCTTTGTCCTCAAACTCGTATGTCCCGATGTCCATGCCGCGATTCTTAAACTCATCTATCAGCCTCTTCTGCAGTTCAGCCTTGTTACCTGCTGTTGGCAATTCCCGCTTACTAAGCTCCTTTTTTAGCTGTTCAACTTTTAGCTCATCAAATTTCATAATTATTAATTTGTTTTTAATGTCCTTTTTTTCCTTAAATTGCAATGTCCTTTTTAATTATTTTTGCAATCCCACTTCTGACACCAATTGTTACGTTTTTAGACCTTTTCGTAAAAACGCTCTTTGTATTGATGCACGACGTCCATTATTGCCTGGTAGTAGTCCTCACTAAAATATTTATGTTCCAGCGGTAAATCTTCCAGCAATCGGATTTGGTTGTCGGTCACCTCGAAGTTCGACCATTCCTCGTCCAGTCTTCTTAACCGTTCTTGGAAATAGCTAGTGGACTCCTTTCTCGATGAAGGGTCCTTTTTAAAGTTGCGGATTATTGTTTCAATCCGTTCTCCGGTCAATTTTTGCCTGTTGACCAGTTCTTCAAACGAAGCCATGATTAAATAGTGTCCTGTTGCGGATTCAATCGATTACTGTCCTGCACTTGTTACAGGATCACGTCGGGGTCACCAAAATGTTTGTGTTGAATTGTGGTTTCTTACAAGCACATGTAGCCTGAAGAGAAAATGTTTGTGTTGAATTGTGGTTTCTTACAAGCACATGTAGCCTGAAGAAATGATATGGTTTTTATGTCCTCTCAAGCACTTTAACCTGGAGGAAGAGTTCTAATAAAACAATTCGTTTACTGTCTTAATAAAAACTCCCATTGTAAACTTTATTTGACTTTCTTTTATACAAATTAATTAAAGTAAAAACTGCTTATCTATTAAATTGTGTTAAAAATGCTAGTTTAACAGTGACCTATATTTGTTTCAGGAACTAAAATGCTAACTTAAATGTTTATAATTGTGCATACGGTTATTGACATTTATTTGTGCATAGCGAATGAAAATAATATTGACCTAATTTAACACATTGAGCATTGTTTATCAGCAACTAAATCATAAGTAAATAAAATATTAAATTACAATAAATAATTTACATGAACATGCTCCCCGCGTTGAGAGAAGCTCAAAATAGAAACAAACAAGAAAAAACTAAGATAAGAATTATATTATTAATATGCTGAGCTGGCATTCACTGTCATCAGATGAGAGGCTGGATTGGTTCTTATATGTGTACAGTGAAGTCAGTTTCTGCTTGCTGTAGACGAGGCGCTGGAATTGGAGTTGAGTTATTCAGTCGTGATTTGAATTTTCGCTTGATAAGTAGATAGATTGAAATGCATATTGTGATGACCAATGCTGTGTAGCCAACTGCCATGTGATGGTAATTATGAACTTCAATTTTGTTTGGTAAGTTCATTATTTCTTGTGCGGCCAATGAGCTTTGTAGAATTGTCAAATTTTTAACTTGCGACTGATACTCGCTTGTTTGTATTTTGTTTAGTAATGGTTGCAAATGTTCTTGCTGGTTCTGTTCGGTTAGTTCCCAAAAACTAGTGCATGATGTCTTCAGTGAGCTAGCAACAATTTGTTGTCCATGCATCGTCCTGAATCTGTGTTTGAGAATGCAGTCTGGTTCCAGAATCAGCAACCCAGATCCTTCAAGTGTTAGCTGTGTAATTTCCTGTTTGCACACTGCTGTTGCATGAGATGTGCCCAGAACTGCGTAGATCCATTTGTTCTTGTGTGCGGAGAGGGATCCAGGCTAGAGTATCTTCAATTTGCTGTACAGGACAATCTGGTCGAGTATTGTTGTAAAACAAATTCATTTCACAGGAACATGTTGAGGAGCCCTGGTCATATCTTACTTGATTCGGAGAGCATAAATACGTGTCGTCTGCAAGCAGTGAGCATAATTCGAACTCAGTGTTACTTATGGTAAAATATTGCCTTCGAGCAATGTTAATGATTAGAAGGGCTGCACAAGGCTTTACCGCAACAAGAGTCTTGTTGATCCAATTTGGTACTGGAATAATATTAAATATTTGAAAGCGGTCGCATTCAACTAATGGTACGTAATACTAAACACTGCTGTGTTTTTTGTGAGTCCACCCTTTATTCTCATTAGTTTGTACAGTTGTAACGTATCTTCGCTTTTCACAGGTAGTTCTAGCGATTCGGGTAAATGGAATTTAATTTTTTCTGCTTCCTGCTGTAACTGGTGAGGAGTTAATAAGAATGGACTTATTATGCCATGGTGAGTGTTTGTCAGAATGTCAAGTATTAACGATTGTGTGCGCTGCAGATTTGGTGCCGTAATACTTAATTGAATACATAGTGATGAAAAAATACGGTAAATTTTTTCTTGATGATATTCTTCTCTATTGTCCCGTATCATATTGCGCACCTCTGCTATTTGTAGATCGATTTGGTCAAACTTTTTCTTCACTGCTTCCTGGTCGGCTTTCATGATGTTGATTGTTGAATCTATGACTGATGTCTGATTTTTTAGCAGGTTCAACAAATGCGCTTCGTTTTCCTTAATTTGTGAAATCTTATGTGCCATTTCCTTTGCGTATTCGGAATCTAATACCCCAAACAGGGAATTTGCAATATTCCCAACCACGTCAAGAGCTGCTCTTTTGTGTATTCTTCCTGAGAGTAACGTGCTGTCTAAAGTTAGTTCTGCTTCAGTGTGCTCAAAATATTTTACTAGATTTGCACATGTTGCTTTTTCTAGCATTTCTTTACACAAATGATTTAGCGTCTTTGTACCTTGCGCGAATACCGCTGCTTCAGACCCAAATTCTTTTAAATCATAATAGATCACTAATTGCCATTCTGTGGACGAAATTGCTGCCGATCCGATTCCTTCAAAATGTATGCCCAACTGATTTCCAAATCTTTTGTTATGTATTTGTGCTCCTAATACCATTGGTATTAGGATAAGAGCCATCATTATAGTGACGATATTATGGGTTAGAGAAACCCTCCTTCTTTTTTTAGGAGTTTCCACTTTTTCTTGTTGCGTCGTAATCCACTCTTCCTTATGTCCTTCAGATGTTTTATTTTGTTGCGAGCTACTTGGATCATGAGAGTCTTGGTGGTGAAGCGCTTCACCACATTCTACATTGTCTACTGGTAATGGTGCTAGGCGCGCAATAGCTCTTTTGCAAACTCCAGTCGATGTTTTTACATCAACTACTCGAACAATTCCATCATCTCCATGATGCACCTTTATGACTCTTCCTAATGGCCAGTTTAGTGGTGTTGTGTTATCTTCCTTTACTATGACCATGTCTCCAGTTTTAATATTATTATTCTGTGTCTTCCACTTATGTCGATATTGGAGTTCACACAAGTATTCTTGTGACCATCGTCTCCAAAATTCGCCCTTTAAGTGTGTTACCAGTTTCCATCTTGTCAACAGACTTGTCTTGTGTTCCGCCGCACTTACGTCGACTTGAGCATTCAGTGGCTCTCCAATGAGAAAATGACCAGGGGTTAGTGCCGTTAAGTCATTTGGATTGTCTGACATTGGACTTATTGGACGAGAATTAAGGATACCTTCGATTTCTATGATTACGGTATCAAGTTCTTTATACGTCAAAGATGCAGTAGCAGTACTTCTAATTAGATGATGTTTTGCCGATTTAACTGCGGCTTCCCATAAACCCCCGAAGTGAGGTGCTCTAGGTGGTATGAAGTGAAACGTGATTCCTCTGGATGTACACTCTTTATTTATTTTGCTTTGAGCTGAGCCTGTGTGAATTGTATCGGAAAGTTCCTTCAGCTGATTTCTTGCACCAACGAAATTTGTTCCGTTGTCACAATACAAATTTTTACAATGGCCTCGCCTGCTTATAAACCGCCTTAATGCACCTAAAAATGCGTCTGTTGTTAAATCGCTTACCAATTCCAAGTGAACCGCTTTAGTTGCAAAACAACAAAACACAGCTACGTAGGCCTTGTGAGGACGTTTACCTCTTATTTTATGATGAATCCAGACAGGTCCACAAAAATCTACACCGGAATTTATGAATGCTCTAGCTGGAGTGACTCGAGTAGATGGCAAATTACCCATGATTTGAGTAAGTAATTGTGGTTTGGCTCTGGTACATTTTACACAATGTTGTACAATTGATCGAGCTGCTGATTTTCCCTTAACTGGCCAAAATCTTTGCCTCACATGTACTAAGAGTGCTTGCGGACCACAGTGCCGATTTTGTTTGTGCACCTCTTGCATGAGCAATTTTGAAATAGGGTCATTGTAAGGAATCAGCATTGGATGTTTGGCATCATATGGAAGTGATGATGACTCTAGTCGTCCTCCGACCCTTATAATGCTGTTGGTATCAATAAACGGAGTAAGATTCTTGTATGGACTATTTCTACTGACCTCCTTGTATTTTCTTAAGTTTTTTAAATCTTCTTCAAAATCTGAACTTTGCATTCCACGGACGATCACTACTAGAGCCTGTTCTAATTCTTGAACTGACAGCGCTAACTCGTATTTTCGTGTGCGTCTTCTTGCGTTATTGATGAATCTGAGCATGTAACCTACCACCCGTTGTAGCGTTCTAAAGGACCCATTGTGCTGTACGTTATAAACTATGCTTGACGTGTCACTTGGTACATTAGTTGATGTGGTGACTGCAGCAATTTTTCTAAGTTCCATGTTGGTATTGTCACTTATAACACTAGCCTTGGAATATGCTGCTGGCCAAATTTCTTCTTTCCCGTGTAGAAACATGGGTCCGTAGAACCATAAAGTGCTGGCTGCTAATTTTGATGGGGGGAGTCCTCGTGATATCATATCCGCCGGGTTTTCTTTAGATCTAACGTGTCTCCATTGTTCTGCAATAGAGATTTCCTGTATGGCAGAAATTCGGTTAGACACAAATGTGTGATACGATGATGATTCAGAGTTGATCCAGGCTAAAACTATTTCTGAGTCAGTCCATATATATGTGGGTGCGCACTCTCTAGTTTAAAATCCTTCTTTACTCTTGCGGTTAATTGAGCGCTTAACAGCGCTGAGCAAAGTTCAAGACGAGGTAAGGTTTGGCGTTTTAATGGAGCTACCCGTGATTTAGCGCATAGTAGTCTCACCATTACCTGATTGTTCTTGAGGATTGATCTTACGTAAGTAGCTGCATCATAAGCCTTTTCTGAAGCGTCCGCAAACGCATGAATTTGTATCCTGGAGGAGATATTCCCTTCAAAGATGTGTCGTGGAATTTCCAGATTCTTTAGATGTTGCAATTCATTACGGAATGTTGTCCACCTCATATGAAGAGTTGTTGGTAACACATCATCCCATTCCAGTTTTGTTTGCCAAAGCTCTTGAATGAACATTTTAGCAGAGACTACAATTGGTGACAGCAATCCTAACGGATCAAATAGTCTAGCTAAATCTGAAGTAACTGTTCGCTTGGTAACTACCTGTATTTCGTTGAGCACTACCTTAATACAAAATTTGTCACATTTTGGCATCCAGGATAAACCTAAGGTTTTTACTGTGTGATTATTTTCACTGTTGAAGTCAAAATTAACTTCTTGTTGAGCTTCTCCAATTGTTTGAAGTAGTTGTGGATGATTTGCAGTCCACTTTTGTAGCTTAAATCCATGCTGGCTAAGTATATACTTCAACTCTTTCTGAATTGCTATGGCTGTGTTTAGGTTATCATCTGCACCGATCCCATCATCCACGTAAAAGTTTTCAAGCAAAAATTGGGATCCCCATGGGTATCTACTCATGTTTGTTTTAGCTATAGTCTCCAAGCATTTTGTTGCCAAATATGGGGCAGCTCGTGTACCATAGGTAACAGTATTTAGCTGATAATATTTTACTGCTATTGTTGGATCCTCCCTCCATATAATGGTTTGAAATCTTCTATCTTCAGGATGTATTAGTATTTGTCTGTACATCTTTTCAATATCTGTCGTAAAAACAAAACGTGGCATTCGGAACCGAAGTAAGATAGAAAATAGTTCACTTTGAACTGTTGGTCCTGTGTACATTAAGTCGTTTAGCGACATGCCCTCAGACGTTTTTGTAGAAGCATCGAAGACGACACGTAATTTTGTTGTTAAGCTATCAGGCTGGAGTACGCAGTGGTGAGGGATAATATATCTTGGCATTGATTCAGTATTAATATCTATTTGAGTCATGTGGCCCAATGCTTCATATTCTTTCATGAAGGCTTTATATTGGGATTTAATTTCTGGCACTTTTGCTAGTCGTCTTTCTAGTGCCAAAAATCGGTTGAATGCAATTCCGTGTGAGTCGCCTATTACGTTAGGGTTGTTGCAAAATGGTAATCTCACCATATATCTCCCCGTGTTTTCGATTGTACGAGTTTGATTAAAATGTTCTTCGCATAGTCTTTCTGAAGTTGACATTCCCTTATCAGTTGTTTTTATGGTTTCAATTTCCCAGAGTTGAGCAATGGCTTCTTCTAAGTTGTCCTCGTGATTAGTACATACTCCACATGCACTTGTATGTGAATTGTATCCGCATATTTTTCCAGATACAACCCATCCAAGTACAGTGTTTTGTAAAGTGGGTAAATCCTTTGCTAGTTGAATCTGCCCTTTTGCTAATAGTTGATGGTAAAACTCTGCACCCAATAACACATCTACTTTTTCTGGTCGATGAAATTCTGGATCAGCTAGTAGAATGTTTTTGGGAATTGACCAGTGGTCAATATTGATGAGTTGAGATGGTTGCGGTGAAATTATGTGTGGTAGAACAGCTGCCTCCAAACGAGTAGAAAAGTTGCCAACTCGAAAATGTAGAGCGATGTTCACTCGATGTTGAACTTTAGTGTTGCTTGATCCAATGCCGCTAATAGAGATTGAAGCTGCTTTGGGCGAAATTCCGAGACGTTTGACTAACCGTTCGCTAACCAGGTTGAGCTGTGATCCTGAATCGAGAATTGCTCTGCATTGTATTTCTTTTTCATTCGTTCTAACTTTGATCAGTGCCGTACTAAGAAGTACATAGCTGTTAGAATTGCAATGTTTAGATGTAGCAAGCGACGTGGCTTCCTGATTCATCTGTAAACTGGTTTTGTCTGTGGTACGCGATGCATATTTTTTGTTGATGACTTGTTGATCTGTTCCACATGCTCTAGATGCAACAAAGTGTTGTGTTTTTTAGAACATTTCATGCAACTTCCCCGCATGCAATTTTTTGCGCTATGACCAGGTTTTAAACAGTTAACGCAATAGTTTTGTTTTTGAATGAGTTGGAGGCGAACTGATGGTGATAGCTGCAGAAACCTTTTACATGAAAATAATGGGTGCCCGGTGTTCTTACATATGATACAGGAACCGCTGTGTTGGCCTTCTGCTGTAATGGAATTGCACACCCTTGTCGTTGTAGTTAAATGTTTACCCTTTTCCGTTATTGCTTCCATTGACTGGAAATGCCTTTCCAAAAACTGTAGAAATTCTTTGACAGTTGGCACTTCTCGTGGGTTCAAAAGAGATTGTTCGTACCGAAGACGTGTAGCTTGGTCTAACCTTCTTAATAGCAAATGTAGCAGAAGTGGATCCCAGGATGACGTATCTATTTGAAGATTTTTTAATGATAAAAGGCACTCCTGTGTTCTGTCATGTAGTAACTTGTAGTTATCAGATGTGGTTTTACCTGGAGCATCTACCAGTTCGTGCACTAGCTTACTGACTAGTAGTCTTTTGTTGTTATATCGATCGGTTACTACGGTCCAAGCTGCGTCGAAATTTTCTCCGGTAGCCGTGAAGTGCTTGATTAGATTTGCAGCTTCTCCTACCACATGTGTTTTTAGATACCAGATTTTTTGAACACTAGGTATTGGCTGCATAACTATCAAGGATGAAAACAAGTCATGAAACTCTTTCCATTTCAAGTAATTTCCATCAAACTTCGGTAGCGTTATTTTGGGAATTGGTACAGTTAGATGCCCATTGTTATTTTCCGAATGGCAAGGACTTGATGGATTGCTGGCGAAATCTTTAATAGTTTCTCGCAATTTCATTTCTAGTTGAATGTATCGCTCCATGTTGTAGCCCTGACTCACCGGATCGTCACTCATTCCCGCTATATTGTAATGTAGTTCTTCAATATTTGCCCATAGTCTGTGGGCAACTTGGGTTTCCTCATTTGTGAAACCATTAGTTAATAAACGTTCTAGCGATGCCATCATGGCAGCTTGTCGGCGCATACTCTTAACGAGTTCATTATTGCAACTGGCTGTTGGCTCACAATGCTTAGTTATTTGCTGGCTGATGGGCTGTTTCCTTGATTCAGCTGGAGCTACTTTTAGTATTCCTTGTTCAAATAGCTCTTTGTATTGATGCACGACGTCCATTATTGCCTGGTAGTAGTCCTCACTAAAATATTTATGTTCCAGCGGTAAATCTTCCAGCAATCGGATTTGGTTGTCGGTCACCTCGAAGTTCGACCATTCCTCGTCCAGTCTTCTTAACCGTTCTTGGAAATAGCTAGTGGACTCCTTTCTCGATGAAGGGTCCTTTTTAAAGTTGCGGATTATTGTTTCAATCCGTTCTCCGGTCAATTTTTGCCTGTTGACCAGTTCTTCAAACGAAGCCATGATTAAATAGTGTCCTGTTGCGGATTCAATCGATTACTGTCCTGCACTTGTTACAGGATCACGTCGGGGTCACCAAAATGTTTGTGTTGAATTGTGGTTTCTTACAAGCACATGTAGCCTGAAGAGAAAATGTTTGTGTTGAATTGTGGTTTCTTACAAGCACATGTAGCCTGAAGAAATGATATGGTTTTTATGTCCTCTCAAGCACTTTAACCTGGAGGAAGAGTTCTAATAAAACAATTCGTTTACTGTCTTAATAAAAACTCCCATTGTAAACTTTATTTGACTTTCTTTTATACAAATTAATTAAAGTAAAAACTGCTTATCTATTAAACTGTGTTAAAAATGCTAGTTTAACAGTGACCTATATTTGTTTCAGGAACTAAAATGCTAACTTAAATGTTTATAATTGTGCATACGGTTATTGACATTTATTTGTGCATAGCGAATGAAAATAATATTGACCTAATTTAACACATTGAGCATTGTTTATCAGCAACTAAATCATAAGTAAATAAAATATTAAATTACAATAAATAATTTACATGAACAAACGCTTTTTACTTATCCTTCAAGGATCCGTTTAATTGCATCAAATTAAAAACACAGACAATTAACTTTGGAAATATAATGCGGCAACACTTTATTTACTACTTTATTAACACGAGTATTTGTACTACTAAACACTTAGCGATGTAAACACGTCTAGATTTAAAATCACACTGATCCCGCTGATTACTGGCAGCGACTTTATATAGCAAATTGACATCGTCTGCTAACTTCGCGAAGCATCTGGTCATGGTTGTTGTTGGTTGTGCTTTACTTAACATGTAGCTATATACGTGTGTTTGTTTATATGACAATGCTGTCTTGTGTGTTTTGTTTATTGTAACTATGTGTGGTTGTATGTATGAATGTTCTGTGTGTTGCGTAGTTTTGTTTCTTCTTGTACTATGTGGGTATGTCCATGTGCATATTTGTGTGTATGTTGCTGTATATATTGGTGTACATGTTTAGCCCCTGTTAGCAGCGAATACTTGCGTACAAGATCATTAAGAATAACAGCATCATCTCTTAGCATTGATGTTGCAAGGTTTTTCGTTGTTGTTATTTACACTTATTATTGCACAGCCTCAAATGATCTTGTATATTCTCGAAGATGTATCCGGAATATTCCACTTCCGTTAATTCAAATATTATCTGCTTTGTGTTGACCAGGGTTGTAACATTGTGACAACTTGAGATGAGTTGGCAGTGCTGCCAAGTACATATAGCCACATTGTCGTTATATTTAAATCTACTTTTGAACTTTGTAACAATATGTATGTAAGATTTCAACAAAGCTACTATATGAAAGAGCCTCAACCATTATTAACTGCCCAGGAGTTTAAAGACGACGCCCCAATTATTGTAGTAGATATAAGCTATCAGAAGGAATCAGTCAATACCGGACCGATTGATATAAAAATTAAATTTGAAACAGCAACAAATATTCCAGCAACGACATCAGCTTACTGCGTTCTTATTCATGATCGCGTAATAGAATACATACCAATAAGAAGTCAAGTCCGGAAGGTCTTATAAATTAAATAACATGGATTGTAGACTTGCAAGGTTTCAAAAATAATTCAAATGACTTCATCGCAAGAGAACTAGCTGTAGTTTTCAGCAACAACGAATGCCTCAATTTCATCATAAAACCGCCTTTTGATTTCGAATGCTTATCAACCAAAAAACAGAGAGAAGCAGTTTGGTTAACCAAAAACTATCATCATATTAACTGCAATGATGGATCAGTCTCATTTCAAAGCGCTTGCAAGTTTTTAAAATTCAATATAAGAAATTCACAAATATATGTACATATATTAGAGAGATTCATCAAACAGTTTATAACATTGAAGACATTGGCTGCATTAATTTTAAACAAATGGAAACTAAGCATTCAAAATATCTCTATTGTAGCTATCACGACTATGGTGTTTGTGCCTTAAGGAATGCAATTTTACTTAAAAATGGAAATGTTAGCAAACTTTTGAATAAATGCTTATAAAAATTAAAATAAATGTCATTTTACTTCAAATAAAAACCTACATACATATTTATTTCAGAGAACACACAACAAACAAACAAACACAATGGTTCATTCATTCAAATGGTCAAGGGAATATTTGGGCACAAAGAATAAACGCTTATTATTTGTTTATATGCATACATAAATATCTACAAATTTATTTAACTTCATACTGACCCACTTGCGCTAAATCTAGGAAAGCAAAAAAGCGGACTGTCATACAGACTCACCAATCGTCACACACACAGCCTGTCTGACATGCAGACATTCCAATCGCCAGTCAGAACACAAAAACACACACACACACCCACTTAAACATAGCATGAATATTCATATTCTACAAAATACAGAAATCGCACCACCATCCAGATCCCCAAATAAAATCCATCGATGATCGTCATGTATAAAAAAAACAAAATATCAGATTCAATATTTATGCAATAGTATTTTTTTCACAAAGTCTTCAAGATCAAAATAATCAAATTATTCCCTCAAACTCAAGCATTGCACACAAAAAGGAAATAACTGAATTGGACAAAATATCTTAAGTAAACACACACCAAAATTAAAAATATCTTAAGTAAACACACACCAAAATTAAAAACAAGCAAAAAATAAAAAAAATAAATCTCACTCCAGCAAGAAGAAACGAACCACAAACATTAGGGGCATCCATTTATACAACACTTTTGAAATATTGTACTTCCTAAAAAAATTTTGTGTCAGATACAAAAAATTTCTCATTTTCTATTAGGCCATAGCACATATGGACAGACAGAATTCCTACGCTCACATATGGACGGACACAAATTCCCACGCTCACATACCGACGGACATGTATTCCCAAGGTCACATATGGACAGACAAAAATTCCCACGGTCTCACGCTCACATATACAAACTGGTTTGGTTACTACAGCACCCCTCCGCTAAACTACCCTCACATATGCACGGACAGAAGTTCCCACGGTCTCATATGGACAGACACAAACTCCCAAGGTCTTATATGGACAGACAAAAATTCCCACGCCTACCCCAACATTATAAAAAATAAAAACAAATAAAACAACAACAATGTGAACACCCCTATTTAACCGTGGGAAAATACACACACAAACATTAAAGTATCAAATTACAAAAAAAAACAATTAACACAAATTTGGCAATTAAAATTTAATTGCTGAAATTTGAGTATTTTAATTGTTCTCGCACATACAGTTCCTATCTACTAGCCAATAAAAATTTAATGGTCAATGATTAAATGCTCCAGTATTTGAGTATTTTAATTGTTCTCGCACATACAGTTCCTATCTACTAGCCAATAAAAATTTAATGGTCAATGATTAAATGCTCCAGTATATACACTTTTGATTAAAAAATCAATTTAGTTTAGTACTTTCATATTTCGGTATTCGTCAACTTTTCAAATAATGTTGCACCCATGAGTCTTTTCGTACCGCACTAGGATACATGATAACTATCGCAATCGACGCGCTTTTTTGTAAACTTTCGATTGCAGGTAGCGACGTTAGGCGCAAATGTATAGTTTTTAAGCTATAAGCAAATAGTTAAAACAACCCCCATAAATACATGGCATATATTCTAAGTACTGTAATAGTTTAAGAATTTCATTTATTTTATGTTGGGTCAGCAATAATAAGCATTTGAGTTTTTTGTTTGTATAAAATAAGTTGTATGAGAATTAAATTGTAACATGAACTCTGTTTAAGTTAATGAACTGTTGGCTATGGGAATAATTGTAATATGAAATTCATATTGAAGTTTTCTTATATTGATTTTTTGCTTGAGTCGTTAATCAGTTGCGAAAGTAACAAGACTTATGGTATCAAAGTGCGTAAATAAAAGTTCGAAAAATAAAAAAAAACAATTCATATAAAAATTCAATAATAAGTGCAGAGACACAAGAGTTTACAGAAACAAACTCTATAGACATAAAATATTAAAACATTAAAAATAAAAATTTACAAAAACAAAACCCGCAGACAAAAGATCAAACAAGATCATAAAACTCAATTGCAGTCATAAAAATAAACACAACACCCGCGTTATTGTTGTACACATACCACAAAACCTCGGTTGTGAGAAGACACAAGTTGTGCTTTATTTTTTCTTAACAAAGTAAAATCAAAAACAAAAATACCTACATTCCTCAAATATTTGTTTATAACAACAATTTTAATACACATTTAAAAATAATAAACAAACAACAAATGTTCCCTGAATATTTGTTGACAAACCAACAACATGACTCTGACGACAGCGAAGGTATATGGCAAGTACCAGATAAAAAATCAACTAAACGACGGCAAAATAATTCACCAAAAGTGTACTTACGCAAAAAAAGGAACCTATCACAGGAACCAAGTACTTCAAGGGCAAATCAGTTTCAATTGCTGGGCGTTGATGACGAAGATGAAAATGAAAACGCAAGTGAGAAAGAACAGCCTAAGCCACCGCCATTAATTATCCCTAACGTTGAAAACATAAGTATGATGACCAAATCAATTTCAAAAATAATTCCGTCTAGCGAATTTAGCTATAAGTCAATGAGGGAAGGTCATGTTAGGTTGATGACTAAAACCATAGACTCTTACAGAAAAATTGTAAAGTATTTAGATTCTAAAACTATTTCATATCACACTTATCAGCTAAAACAAGAAAGAGCATACAGAGTAGTCATAAAGGGAGTACACCATTCAACGCCAGCTGAAGATATCAAAGCTGAGCTTTTGCTGTTAGGACATCAAGCAAGAAATGTGTTCAATTTTAAAAGTAAGGCTTCTAAAAGTCCGCTGCCAATGTTCTTCGTAGACCTGGATCCAAACACAAACAATAAAGAAGTGTATAATATTAAACATATAAATAATGCCCTTGTTTCTGTAGAGCCCCCTAAAAAACAAAATGAGTTAGTTCAATGCTTTCGTTGTCAGCATTTCGGCCATACTAAGACCTATTGTAAGAAGCCCTTCAAATGTGTAAAATGCGGGGAAGACCATCCAACCGCAGAATGTACAAAGGATTTAAATACACCCCCTAAATGTGTACATTGTTCACAAAACCATACAGCCAGTTATAAAGGTTGAAGAGTATATCAAGAATTAGTGCACAAGAAACAACCCACATACGAAAGACATAGGTCCAGAACCATAAATTTTCAATCAAATACATCATATTTACGTCAGTCAAACTCGCAGTTTAACGATAATATTAACACCAATGAAACTGAGCGCATGACTTACTCTCAAGCTGCCAGAAACAACGATGTCAGTAGCGATTTAAATGTCATATTATCTAGATTGGAATCCACTTTAGACAAACTAATGAACCTAATGACTGTTATTGTAACAAAATTATGCAAATAAATTTAAATATTGCAACATGGAACACTAATGGTGCCTCCAACCACACAAAAGAAATTGAAGTATTTTTAAAAGTCAATTTTATTGATATTTTATTAATATCGGAAACCCATTTTACAACTAAAACCTATTTCAAAATTAAGAATTTTGATTTAATCGAAGCAAATCACCCAAATAATAAAGCTCACGGCGGGTCAGCAATTTTAATAAGATCATCCTTAAAGTACACAATTTTAGATCCAGTAATAAAAAATTCTATTCAAGCAAGTGGCATTCAAATAAAAAGTAATAATACTGATTTATCCATATTCTCAGTTTATTTTCCACCTAGACATAATGTTACCAATCAAGAATATGAAATCTTTTTTAATGGGCTAGGAAGTAGATTTATTGTCGGCGGAGACTTCAACGCAAAGCACCCTTGGTGGGGATCTAGAACAATTAACCCGAAAGGAAGGGAACTTTTCAAATGCTTAAGTAGTAACAACTACAAAACCATTTCAACTGGAAGTCCTACTTACTGGCCAAGCGATAGACGCAAAATCCCTGATTTGCTAGACTTTGTCGTGTATTCTGGAGTGCCAGATCATCTTTTTAGCACTAAAGATAACTACGATCTTAGCTCAGATCACTCACCTGTTATTTTAACGTACAACACTATTTTCATTAATAAATGTCTTAACCAAAGACTCATTTCGATGAAGACGGATATTGCATCTTTTCAGTATTGGTTAGACAAAAACATAAATCTTAAGAACCAAATCGAAACTGGCTACGAAGTTGATACAGCGCTAGAAAATTTTACAAGTCTCATTCATGAAGCAGCGCTTCTGTCTACACGACAGCATAAACAAGCTAACGAGAGGCAATTTCTATTACCAGTTGAAATTAGACATATGATTTCACATAAAAGAAGGCTGAGAAGAATATGGGTAAACAACAAGAAATCGAATTGACAAAACAAATTTCAACCATGCAAGTAACAACTTGAAAAAAGCATTACTTGATCTAAAAAACTGTGAAACAGCTAAATTCTTACATAATATTAATGCTGCAAATAACAATATGCATAGTCTATGGAAAGCTACAAAGTATTTGAAAAGACCAGCTTTAAGAAACGTTCCTATTAAGAATGACGATGGTACATGGTGCAGATCAAATAAAAGCAAGGCAGATTTGTTTTCTAAACACCTAGAGCAAACTTTTGAATCTTTTCCACCTACAAACTCTTTTCATGAAGCCAGTGTTTTAGAGTTTCTTGATTCGCCTTGTCATATGCATTTGCTGATTAAGCCGTGTACTATTCAGGAAGTCAAAAATGAAATACTTAAGCTCAATAATAGTATATCACCTGGTTTTGACAAAATTGATCCCGTGGTTGCTAAAAATTTATCGCAAAAAGCTATAGTTTATTTGACACTAATATATAACGCGATTTTGAGAATATCACACTACCCCACGCAATGGAAATAAGCTGTAATTATAATGATTGCAAAGCTAAAGAAACCAGAAAATAATGTTTCCTCGTACAGACCAATTAGTGTACTACCATTATTCTCAAAAATTTTTGAGAGAATAGTTTCAAGCCGTCTTGCACCAATTTTAGAAAGAGAAAATATCATACCTGATCATCAATTTGGATTTCGTCACAAGCATGGCACTCCTGAACAATGCCATCGTATAGTTAACGTTATAACTGATGCTTTTGAAAGAAAATTATATTGCCCGGCTGTGTTTTTGGATGGCTTCAGGGATTGTGTTTCAAACTCAAGAAAATGTTACCAGCGCCTTTTTACTTGTTGCTTAAATCTTATTTAGAGAAAAGATCGTTTTACGTGAGAGTAGATGATGAATATTCTGGAATACGTTTTATTTATGCAGGGGTGCCTCAAGGAAGTGTGCTAGGTCCTATATTATACACAATTTATTCCGCCGACATGCCCATCTACGAAAAAGTTACAATAGCAACTTACGCTGATGTCACTGCTATTATAGCTTATGACGAATCTCCGATAACCGCCTCATCATATGTCCAAAACGAGCTCAATTTATTGCAAGAATGGTTTGTGAAGTGGAAAATTACAATAAATACTGATAAGTCGAGCTTTATTACATTTACTCTCAGACGACAAGACTGCCCACCAGTCTTTATAAACAATGCTCAAATTCCTAATTCAGACAGTGTTAAATATCTAGGTATGCATCTTGACAAAAGACTCAATTGGAAGCAACATATTATAGCAAAAAGAAACCAGTTAGACATACTAGCGAAATAATTGAATTGGTTGTTGGGTCCTAAGTCTGCCTTAGATCTTCGTAACAAATTACTGATTTATAAGGTAATCTTAAAACCAGTATGGACATATGGGATTCAATTATGGGGGACCACAAGTAACTCAAACTTAGAAATATTGCAAAGTTTTCAGTCTAAAACGCTGAGACATTCAGAAAAATGGGACATGAAGAAAAATAATCAAACGGTAACACGGGTATTATAACAATAACATGTTAACATCAGGTTGATACACTTCTGGTATTCTTTTTCACAATAAAATTTGTGTAAATAGGAACTGTTATCAAATTCAACTAAACCACCTAATAAGTGGTGACAAATACAATACACATGGGCACTGATGATGAAAGGGTTGCGTCTTTCGAAAACAGCTGTTATGCTCTGCTGTGTAAGTTGAATAAAACTGATGTTGACTTTCCTTTGTGCCTTGGAATATTTATCATGTCTTTCTGAGATTTAAAACAAATTTCGAACAATTAGCCTTGAATCTTAATTCAATTTAATATAGCAATATAAATGTTCGTTAAAATTCTTACTACATACAAATTTAAGCTATGGCTTGAGCTACCAACAATAAAATATTGGAAAAACGTTCACATGTACTTAAGTATAAAATTCAAACCAAAAAAGTTTTACTTAGGTATGATGGAACAAAAAATTCAGAAAAATGGGACATGAAGAAAAATAATCAAACGGTAACACGGGTATTATAACAACAACATGTTAACATCAGGTTAATACAGTTCTCGTATTCTTTTTCACAATAAAATTTGTGTAAATAGGACCTGTTATCAAATTCAACTAAACCACCTAATAAGTGGTGACAAACACAATACACATGAGCACTGATGATGAAAGGGTTGCGTCTTTCGAAAACAGCTGTTCTGCTCTGCTGTGTAAGTTGAATAAAACTGATATTGACTTTCCTTTGTGCCTTGGAATATTTATCATGTCTTTCTGAGATTTAAAACAAATTTCGAACAATTAGCCTATGAATCTTAATTCAATTTAATATAGCAATATAAATGTTCGTTAAAATTCTTACTACATACAAATTTAAGCTATGGCTTGAGCTACCAATAATAAAATATTGGAAAAACGTTCACATGTACTTAAGTATAAAATTCAAACCAAAAAAGTTTGACTTAGGTATGATGGAACAAAAAATTCAGAAAAATGGGACATGACGAAAAATAATCAAACGGTAACACGGGTATTATAACAATAATATGTTAACATCAGGTTAATACAGTTCTCGTATTCTTTTTCACAATAAAATTTGTGTAAATAGGAACTGCAAACACAATACACATGAGCACTCATGATGAAAGGGTTGCGTCTTTCGAAAACAGCTGTTCTGCTCTGCTGTGTAAGTTGAATAAAACTGATGTTGACTTTCCTTTGTGCCTTGGAATATTTATCATGTCTTTCTGAGATTTAAAACAAATTTCGAACAATTAGCCTATGAATCTTAATTGAATTTAATATAGCAATATAAGTGTTCGTTAAAATTCTTACTACATACAAATTTAAGCTATGGCTTGAGCTACCAATAATAAAATATTGGAAAAACGTTCACATGTACTTAAGTATAAAATTCATACCAAAAAAGTTTGATGGAACAAAAAATTCAGAAAAATGGGACATGAAGAAAAATAATCAAACGGTAACACGGGTAATATATCAATAACATGTTAACATCAGATTGATACAGTTCTCGTATTCTTTTTCACAATAAAATTTGTGTAAATAGGAACTGTTATCAAATGCAACTAAACCACCTAATAAGTGGTGACAAACACAATACACATGAGCACTGATGATGAAAGGGTTGCGTCTTTCGAAAACAGCTGTTCTGCTCTGCTGTGTAAGTTGAATAAAACTGATGTTGACTTTCCTTTGTGCCTTGGAGTATTTATCATGTCTTTCTGAGATTTAAAATAAATTTCGAACAATTAGCCTATGAATCTTAATTCAATTTAATATAGCTGAGACTTATGTTGAAGCTCCATGGTTTGTAAGCAACAAAAATATACATAAAGATTTAAATATGCCACCTGTCATTGATGAAATAAGAAAATATAGCGCAAATTATTTACAAAGACTAGGTAATCACTCAAATATCCTAGCTATATCTCTGCTAGATGAAACAGAAGAGGTTATAAGACTAAAAAGATTTCATATTTTTGATCTCCCATATAGGAAATAATGTGAAGTAAAAAATGTAAATATGTAAATAATTTTCAATCAAAAATTAAAAATACTGTAAACAAAGTAGCAAACGTGTACTTATATATCAATATATTACACACTTAGAGTTTTAAGCTTTATTTATGTAAGCTTATTAACGCATGTTAAGTTCAATTGTTATTTACGTTATACATCTTACCATTTACTTAATATTGTACAAATAGATTGTAAATAAAATTGCCTAAAAAAAATTTTTGTTGCTGGGCTTGACACCCAAAAGAGTTTCATATTAAACTTTGTTGCAATAATGTTTTTCACGTGCCAATGGTTTATGGGAACCAAAGTGAAATTTGCTCAGACCGTGGGAAGGCAAATCAAATATTGATTTGTTGGTACCCCAGAATAATGCTGACCAATAGAATAAGTTAGTATATAAGTGGGTAATTTTTGTAAATAAAGGCAGAAATAATTGATTAAGCAAGGACGCAAGATATTTTTATTTCTAAAACAAAATCGGCACTTCTGGTGCTGAAGAAAAGCGGCTGCAGAGCTTAGAAATACTGAACACACAAGAATTATACCCACACACACTACATGTCGATCCTGCCAATCTAACATAAAAAAATTTATTTTTTCTAAATGACTCAAAAAGAAGTCAACGAAATTTTTAAACGGTGGCAACAATTTCTACACGAGGAGTACGTTCCAGAAAGAACACCTATTGAAGAACCACCAACATATATACCAACTCCAAAGTCCGCTGGCCCTAAGCCAATTACAATAGAACAATATCAGGCTAGGCAGAAATATTATAAACAACAACTAGAAAATGTCAGAAACCAACCAAAAAACAAGAAAAAGAAAGGTGGAAAAAAGGTGAAATTTCAAAAAGCCTGCAAAGACCTGCAGCGAATAATAGGTATTAGTCAGGGGAATCAAAAACAAAGATTAATACAGCAGCTGATAGAACTCAGAAGAACCGGTTGGAGAAATACTCATCAACCTAAATAAACAAAAATAAAATTTTTTATTTTCAATTCAAAACTTCTCCTTAAATTCTATATTTTACACATTTCTGAATAAATTAATATTACTAATGAAGAAATTTGGTTTTCTACCCCAATATTACATTTTAAAATAGGTAATGAATCTAGGACTACATACTTTTCAGCTAACCGAGGAAAATAGAATAGAATATGCATTACACCAACTCAAAATGGGCATCGCAGATGCAAAACTTGAGGGCCATGCGAATGCCAATGCTATAAATACAAATAAGATAACAATAGATCAAGAAATTGTAATAATTTTGTTGATAATTTTCATACTAGCAGCCATATTTAAATTCTTACAGCATTATATAAAGAAACAGGTTGTAAGAAACTCTGTACAAAATGTGTAAAACAAAATTTAAATAAAGAAAATCTACATAAATACAAAATTTTTTTTATCTCATGCTGTAGAAATAAATACAACAAATCGAACAGATTTTTGAAGAATTAGAAAAATTAATTGTTAATACTAAAAAATCAATAACAAAGAAATACACAAAAAAGAAACTATACAAGAAAAACTAAAATCAATAGAACAGTTAAGTGAGAAATTCGGAAAACTTGTAGGTCATTTAGCGAATCCCTTAAGAGAAGAAAAAATTACTCAATTCAGAGATTTGAGAAAAACAGCAATTCAGCTATTGACAGAACATAAAGGAGCAAAATTATAAATAGAGCAAGAAGTTGAAAATCCTGAAATCATGTCGGACTTTAACAGTAAAAAGGCTTCGGATACAATTCCAATCTTCGACGGAAAGCAAAAACATATTGATATTTTCCTTTCAATATTAGAAATGGTTCATTCTGAACTAAATGAGAAGGAAAAAAGAACCTAATAACATATGTATTGGCTATAAAATTAGTAGACAGAGTGAGGGATATTTTAATTATAGAAAACACACCTGAAACTTTCGAAGAACTTAAAACAGTTCTAACAAAATATTTCAAATCCACAAGAACGGCAAGCAGCATATATTTTGAATTAAAGAATACTAAACAAAAAGGAAGTGTACTAAATTACGAAGAACGGATTAACATTTTGATGACGGATTTGACATAGCACAAATTTCAGAACTAGAGGACAGTTCAAATCAAGTAGCACGCTCTACGATTAAGACTATGAACGGAAAACTCGCTCTAGAAATCTTTCAATTAGGTTTATATAAAGACATAAGGACCGCTGTAATAGCTGCACAACCCAAGACTTTGGCACAAGCCTATGACATTGCAAGTACACAAGAAAGATCATTACAACTATCAGATACATTTGCAACCTTACAAATAAATAATAATAATAGACGAAACTCAGGGTTTAACAGAATTAGAACAGAAATAGAAATTATCTTAATCCACAGATGGATAGAAATTTTAGCATCAATAGAAATAACAGAAACTATAACAACAACAACAACAGAAATTATAACAATATCAACAGAAACTCTAACAGTAACAACAGAAACCATAACAATAATAGACACCATAACAACAACAATAATAATTACAATAGTACAACAACAATACATCCAACATAGGTAACAGATACAATAGTTATTCAAGAGGAAGAAACTATTCCAATGTTCATACTATACAACAACAGGGAAACGTACAAACCCTGGAGACTCAGTACGAATCTCCGAACAGGGAAAACTAAGGGTTTATACAATACATATTGGAACATCAAACTTTATTTTTTTATCAGTAAAAAACATTAGCTATAAATTAACATTTCTTATAGACACAGGTTCAGAGATATAACTCGAAACACTGACTTTAAATACTTGCATAGAGGTAGAGAAAATAACAATCCCAATAGAGATTAACACAAAAAGAATACATAATATAATTATACCCCCAAGAACAGAGAAGATAGTACCAAAAAACATTGACATAAAAGAAGACAGTGTCACATGTAGTAAAGAAATAATAAACGGAATATTTTTAGCAAACACTATAATACCCAAAGATGGCCAACGCTACGTTAAAATTTTGAATACATAAGAGGTATCAGTGCGATTAGAAAAGTTAGGAGTCACAACAATACCATTAAAAAATTATACAATTTATAAAACTAACATGCGGAATAACAATAAACATTCAGAGCAAAGATTTAATAAATTACTAGAAAAACTAGATTTCAAGAACATTGAAGAAGAAGATAAAAGAGTCATATTTGATATTCTAAAACAATATCAAGAAGTTTTTCATATTGAAGACGAACCATTAACGGTAAACAATTTTTATAAACAAAGTATTGAATTAAATGATAACACACCTACTTACGTTAAAAACTACAGACTGCCACAAACACAATTAGACGAAATAAGTAAACAAGTACAAGAGTTATTAGAAAAGGACATAGTAGAACCATCTATTAGTCCATAAAATTCTCCATTATTATTAGTACCAAAAAAAGGACAAAACGACACGGAAAAATGGCGTTTGGTTGTAGATTTTAGACGTTTAAATGATAAAATAGTAAATGACAAATTCCCTTTAACCAGACTTAGAGATGTATTGGACAGATTAGGTAGAGCTAAATATTTTTCCACTTTAGATATGACAAGCTCATTTCACCAAATAGAACTCGAACCACAATCACGACCACTAGCAGCATTTTCAACACCGAACGGTCACTTTCAATATACAAGACTACCATTTGGTTTATAAATATCATCTAACAGTTTCCAAAGAATGTTGACAATAGCATTACCTGGTTTGGATTCGGAAGCATTTTTGTACGTTAATGACGTCATTATTTTCGGATGCAGTTTGAAGCACCACAATGAGAACCTCATAATAGTGTTAGAAAGACTGAAACAATACAATTTGAAGCCGAATCCAGCAAAATGTTGTTTCTTAAAACCAGAAGTTTTGTATTTGGGACATTTGATTACAAAATATGGTATAAAAACCGACCCGACAACATACAAAGTAATTGAACAATATCCTGTTCCAGAAAACTCAGACGACGTTAGGCGATTCATAGCCTTTTGCAATTATTACAGAAGATTCATTCCAGACTTCGCCAAAACGGCAACTTTTCTTAATAATTTATTAAAAAGAATGTAACTTTCAATTGGACAGAAGATTGCCAAACAGCATTTGAGACTCTGAGAGACAAATTAAAAAACCCGCCTATATTACGATATCCGAACTTTGACGAACCATTTATTTTAACGACAGACGCTTCAAACGTGGCTCTAGGAGCAGTTCTTTCACAGGGTGAAATAGGAAACGATCTACCTATATCATATGCTAGTAGAACATTAAATAAACATGAGAAAAATAGATCCGTAATTGAAAAAGAATTATTAGGTATCCATTGGGGAATACAATTTTTTAGACCGTATCTATATGGTAGAAAATGTACAGAAGTCACAGACCATAGACCTCTTATTGCCTTGTTTACCCATAAGAACCCGTCTTCAAAACTAACCAGAATCAGACTTGAACTATTACAGACCAACCTAAATTACGACGTCAAAATTTCTCATGCCCATACAAAATGTATGAGACCAACCGAAATAACGCGGCGTCAACGCTTTGCAATTGCAAAATCCAATTTTGACAGAGCGTAAAGAAGTGAAGTTTGTTGCAAAAGCACTCTTGTTTATTTTGTTGAAGTGTTAAGTGATGTAACTTTAGCTACTTTTAGGTCAATTTAGCGTGTTCATCTCTATTTCTTATTTTTAAATAGAGTTTTTATTAATCAACGTGAGTAAGCATTACTGATTATGGGACAACGTTAACGCTTCAATTTAGGTTACTCATTTCAGCGTAAAAGCTAAGCGCTAAATTACGTTGCGCTTTGCGTCGTAATTTAGGTTGAACTGTTAGATTATGACTTTGATATAATATTGTTACGTTTTTAGACCTTTTCGTAAAAACGCTTTTTACTTATCCTTCAAGGATTGGTTTAATTGCATCAAATTAAAAACACAGACAATTAATTTTAGAAATATAATGCGGCAACACTTTATTTACTACTTAATAAACACGAGTATTTGTACTACTAAACACTTAGCGATGTTAACACGTCTAGATTTAAAGTCACACTCATCCCGCTGTAGAAAATTCATCTCGCAACACAAATTGAAGTCTTGTAATTTTTATATAAAATAAATTTATTAATAGTTGATAGAAGTTTGAATACATAGATAACGTGTTTTATTCACAATCAGCTATATTGGTGACCCCGTGTTTAGAGCAAATTGCAGCAAATACCAAATTTGTTAAATTCTTATTGGAAACATTTTTGTGGGAGCAGCGCAGCCGCAGCTTATTTTAAATTTCAACGTTTTTCAACGCCACGATCAATTGGTAGAACGAGCAAGAAAAGTCCTGTTCATGAATTCGAATGAATACAACTTGAAAAGCAAAAAGGCTGTTTCAATTGCAAAAACCTCATCCAGTAGTGGCGAAATTGAATTCTTTGAGGCGTCAAATTTGGAAATGTCTGAAATGGACAATATTATTACTCAAATGAAAGAACTTCAACGTGAAGTAAATTTACTACGGGAGCAGCGTGATCATCTAAACGAAGCAGCGAGATCAACAAAAAAAAAAGCGCATATACCCAAATTCAATAAACATAATCCACACCTTTGGTTTGCTCAGGTTGAAAGATCGTTTGCTTTGTGTGACATTACATCAGACACTGATAAATTTGATTGTGTTTCGGTTCGTCTTGAGGACGACATTCTTTTATCTGTTGAAGATATAATTACCAATCCACCAGCAAACGACAAATTTAATTCACTTAGGGAAAGGTTAATTTCAAAGTTCGCTGAGTCACCTGAATCCAAACTACGCCGCTTATTACAAGGTGGGGAAACCGTGGGTATGAAACCATCTGAAGTCCTAGCACATATGAAACGTTTAGCACCTGGTAAATGCAACGAAGCAATAATCCTCACACTTTTTATTGGGCAGATGCCAGAATCGATTCGTCCACTTTTAAGTATATGGGAGCAAGATGACTTAGACAAATTAGCAAAAACAGCAGATAAAATGTTAGAGGCAAACAACAATATGGTAAGTGAAACCCAGGTATCTGAGGATGCTGACCCACAGGATTTTTATGTGCCTGGGTATCAACTTCTGTCCCTTTTTAACTTCCATCGCGGTCTTGCATTATATATACGCAATGATGTTGTGTACCAAAGCCAGCAATCACTAGGCTTGTATGATCCAGAATTTAGCTGCCTTTGGGCTAAATTCAAGATCAGGGCACATAGTTTGCATTTCGGATTCCTTTATAGAAGTCCAAACGCGGGAAGGGAACAAACTTTATCGGGCTTCGATTCCCTTTCCGATTCTATAGCAAAAATCCTCGAAAGTTGTCCAGACAGTGAAATTGTTATTGCTGGTGATTTCAATGTCCACAACTCATTGTGGCTTCGCCATTCGAGCCACACAACTTCAGAGGGCCAATATGTTGAGTTATTCGCCGCGCATAATCACCTAGCGCAACTAGTGAATGAACCAACACATATACCGTGTGTTGCAGGGCACCAACTAAATACGCTTGATTTGTTCCTAACTTCACACCCTCAAAAGTATGAAGTGAACGTCAGTGCACCTCTCGGTAATTCGGATCATTGTATCATCTCCGCTTCTTTTTCGTTCTCGGCACTTC
This sequence comes from Linnaemya tessellans, assembly GCA_951800035.1. Lineage (NCBI taxonomy): Eukaryota > Metazoa > Arthropoda > Insecta > Diptera > Tachinidae > Linnaemya > Linnaemya tessellans. The sequence goes on from OX637537.1 coordinate 36,740,400, forward strand.
GAAACGTTTCACCCACAGCCACGAAACGTTTAAAATACGTATACGAAAAAGCTCGTTGGGCAGAGCTCAACGAATTCTATCGTACTTTCAATTGGAAACTATGTTTCTTAGATAAAAATATCGATTTAATGGCGGAAATGGTTGGAAATATAATTTTGCTGGGAATGAAATACTTCATCCCATCCAAAAAAATTTCGGTTAAGCCGAGACAAAAATCTTGGTTTAACCAATCTTGCAAAGAGGCAATCAGATCCAGAGAGGAAGCATTCAGTACTTGGCGGAATAACAAAAACGCAAATACTGATGCGCTGCGCAAACAAGCGAGGTCTTCGTGTGCCAGAGTGCTAAGGCGTGAAAAAGCTTTATACGAGCAGCGCCTTCGTGCTAAAGTTCTTAACGCCACGAGAGGTAGTAAAAGCTTCTGGTCATTCGTTAAAAGAGTAAAGGATAAAGCTAGTTCATCAATTCCAACTCTTTTAAGGGATGATCAAATATTCACTGAACCTGTTGATAAAGCTAACCTTTTGGCTGAGATGTTTGCAGGGAATTCTTGCTTGCCAGGTAGCAATCAGCAATTGCCCATGGTGGAAAGAGTATCAGTTACTATGCCAAGAATATTCTTTCGACCACGTGCAGTTAAAAAGGTTTTAGCGAATCTCAACATAAACAAGTCTCCTGGGCCGGATGGCATTCCAGCACTGGTCTTGAAGCAGTGTTTTTCGACGCTAGCGCGTCCATTGGCTAAGCTATTTAGTGCATCGTATCATGCCGGTAAATTTCCGATGTGTTGGAAGTTAGCCAATGTAACGCCGATCCCTAAGAAGGGAGAGGCGCAATACCCCGAAAATTACCGCCCAATTGCAGTCTGTTCGGCAATTTCCAAGGTCATGGAAAGTATGACCAACTTCCACCTGGTAAGGTATCTGGAGACCAACACCTTACTTAACGACCGGCAGTATGGTTTTCGCAGAGCTCGCTCTACAGGAGACCTGCTCGCTCTGTTAACAGAAAAATGGTGCAATTCGATTCACCATTTCGGCGAGAGTAAGGTGGTGGCTCTAGATATCTCAAAAGCATTTTTTTTTTTTTTTTTTTTTTAGGAGTAGGACCAGCGCTCAGGGGATGACCCCTATATATGCAATGCATTGCGCCAGAACTGAAAACGAGGGGATAGTATTGAGGGTACAGATTAGGAAAGATGAGAAGATATACAGTTTTTTTTTGTAGCTATTTCAACCATTTTTACTTCGCCGGCTAATTTTTGCTACAGGGCCGACGAAGGTGGGTGCTGTTACTCTGCTTTTTTTTTAGTACATGATGGTGTCAGTCGCTGCCAATTATGTTCAGTGACCAGTGACTATGCCTTTATCATTGAAACAGGCTGGCAACAACTAACACAACCATGAACTAATGCTGATCAGAAGAATTCAACACAATATTTCATGACTCAGCGCGGGCTCGAACTCACGACCCTCCGCTTCATAGTCTCGTGTTCTACTACTTCAGCCAACAGCACCCATTTGATAGAGTGTGGCATGATGCACTTCTGTCAAAACTGACTGCTTTTGGTGTCGGTGATGATTTCTCTCGCTTCATAGCGAGCTTCCTCAGAGACCGCACTATACGAGTTGTTATAGACGGGGTCTCATCAAACGAGTTCAAGGTAAATTCAGGGGTGCCGCAAGGCTCTGTTCTATCTCCTACTCTCTTCCTCATCTTTATAAATGACCTTCTATGTCAAACTTCAAACCCTATCTACTCTTTCGCGGATGATAGCAGCATTATCCATTCTTTCTCTTTCACCAGCCGGCCAAGCCTGGAGGAGATTGACGCCAGGAGACAAAGGATGAACGAGTCACTCACAAGTGATCTCGTGTCAATCTCCGAATGGGACCTCGCGAACAGGGTTAACTTTAACCCTCATAAGACGCAGTGCTGCGTGCTTACGCATAGGCGGCTGGTCGAAGGTTCTGCGCCATCCGTGTTTATGGATGGTATAGGTATTGGGGAATCAGAAGCTCTTGATGTTCTTGGTATGAAAATACAGTGTGACGTTCGATGGACAGATCACATTTTTCATATTTCAAAAGAAGCTTTCAAGTGCCTCGGCTTTTTAAGACGGTGTAAGACATACTTCACCCCAACTGATCTCCTCAATATATATACCACCTACATCCGACCAAAGATGGAATACAACTCTCATGTATGGGCCGGTGCTTCAAAGTCTGTTTTGAAGTTGCTCGACCGCGTACAAGAGAGAGCGAAGAAGCTCACCGGTGACAGTAGGGTAGCCAACTCTATTGACTCACTGGAGCATCGACGCAACGTGGGGTGTATTTCACTGTTCTACCGATACTACAACGGAATGTGTTCTGTTGAAATAAGGGAGCTTGTGCCGAATAACCGTTTATTTCTGCGAGCTACCCGCTCTTCACATAGGGAACATCCTTTTGTGGTTGAGTTGTCAGTGAATCGCACCACGCATTACAGAGAGAATTCGTTCTTTGGCCGAACGGTTCGTATGTGGAACAAACTTCCAGCAGAGGTCTTTCCTGTCAGTTTTAACTTGGGGAGGTTCAAATCGAACGTCCACAAACACTACTCCCTCTATCCTCCTTCCCATAACCAACTTTCCTAGTTCTGGCACAATGCATCGCATATGTAGGGGTCATCCCCTGAGTGCTGGTCCAAGAAAAAAAAAAAAAAAAAGTGCTATTCACACAGTACCTCAAGCAGTGAAACACAGCTATCAGTGAATGCTATTAACCCTTCAATGGCTGATCTCATTAAATCAATAAATATTCTGTCGGATAAGGTTGATCCGATTCACAAGGGAAATTTTCGAAATCGTTCAAGATCTTGTAGCCGTTCAAAATCAGTTCAGAATTCTTCCGAAGTACAATTTTGCTGGTACCATATAAAATTTGGGAATAATGCTAAGCGCTGTAAACCAAATTGCCCTCATTATAACAAAATTTCGGAAAACTAATTGAGCTGTCGTCAATCAACTCAATTGGCGACAGCGGCAGTGATAATAGAATAATTTTGGAAAATCGCTTACACATATATGATACTTCTACAAAATCTACTTTTTTAATTGACTCAGGATCGGTGGTCTCAGTTATACCCCCATCATTGGTCAAGGCGAAACTTTGCCCATCGAAAGTTAAACTTTTGGCAGCCAATCAGAGTGAAATCACAACTTATGGTCACTCGGTTTTTAAGCTGAACCTGGGGTTACGTCGTGAGTTTAGGTGGCTATTCATTATTGCTGACGTTCAATCGCCCATAATTGGTGCTGATTTTTTAATTCATTACAATTTATTAATTGATCTCAAAAGCAAACGACTAGTAGATGGTACAACCAAACTTTGCAGTATTGGTAGAATTTGTAAGACAAAAGATTTTAGTATTTCAACAATTTCTTCAAACACACCATTTGCAACTTTACTTCAAGAGTATGTCAGCATTACAACAACAACTTTAACTCGAAAGGTCACAGGAGATTCAACTGTCGCACATCATATTGAAACCACTGGAAAGCCGGTAGCAGACCGTCCACGTAGATTATCTGGAGACAAATTAGCAGCCGCAAAAGCCGAAATAGATTTTTTGTTGGAGCAAGGTATATGCCGTATATATAAAAGCCAATGGGCCAGCCCTATACTCATTGTAGCTAAAAAAACCGGTGGTTGGCGTGCATGTGGCGACTATCGAAAATTGAACGCCCAGACAGTTCCGGATCGTTATCCAATAGCTAACATCAACGACTTAGCTGAAAGACTATATGGTAAGTCCATTTTCACCACTTTAGACCTAGTAAGAGCTTATTATCAAATTCCGATGGTCGAAGAGGATATTGAAAAAACAACTCTGTGCACCCCGTTTGGTTTAATAGAGTTTTTGTATATGCCATTTGGACTGCGACACGCTACGCAAACGTTTCAGAGGTTTATGGACTCAGTTCTGAGAGGTTTGGATTTCGTTTATTGTTATATCGATGATATTATCATAATGTCCAGTTCTATCGAAGAGCATAACCGCCATTTGCGATCAGTTTTTGATCGCTTTCGTCAACATGGTTTAACAATCAATGTTAAGAAATGTCATTTTGGTCAACGAGAAGTGGAATTCTTGGGTTACACTATCAATGGGGATGGATGTCGACCGCCTAAGGATCGTACTACTGCCATTGAAAACTATCCTAAGCCCGAAACGATTTGTGAGTTGCGAAGATTTTTAGGTGTCATTAATTATTATCGCCGGTGCATTCCACATGCAGCTCAATTACAGGCACCACTTAACAGTTTCCTTACTAATTCTAAGAAAAACGATAGGAGAAAAGTACCTTGGAAACCAGATACTGAGAATGCTTTCGAAGCCTGCAAGAAAAGTATCAGTGAGGCTACTATGCTAGCCCATACTGCTCCAAACTCGGAAATGGCACTCATTACGGATGCTTCTGATACAGCTATCGGAGCGGTTCTTGAGCAAAATAATGGTGGTTTATGGAGACCGTTAGGTTTTTTTCTCCAGGAAATTGTCAAAGACAGAAAGCAACTACAGCACTTATGACAGGGAGTTACTGGCAATTTACGACTCCATTAAAAATTTTCGTCACATGTTAGAGGCCCGCCATTTCATTATTAAAACCGATCATCGACCACTGATTTATACATTTTCGCAGAAACCAGAGAAAGCTTCCCCGCGACAATTAAGACATTTAGATTTCATATCACAATTTACAACGGAAATAGTTCATTTATCAGGATCTAAAAATACTGTTGCTGACGCTTTATCCCGTTTAAATGCCATTTCGATGCCATTAACAATATCAATCGAAGAACTACAGTCATCACAAGAAACAGACGACGAATTGAAGGCCTTACTAGAGGGTAACAATTCGTTAAAACTTCAAATAGTCCATTTCGATTCTTCTTCAATTTATTGTGACGTTTCGACCGGGTATGTGCGCCCCTACGTTCCTCATGAACTACGCCAACAAGTATTCAATTCTGTACATAATCTATCACATCCTGGTAGTAAAGCTACACTTCAAGAGATTCGAAGGAAGTACGTTTGGCCTGGTATTAAAAGGCAAGTTGGCAATTGGGTTCGGTCTTGTTTGTTGTGTCAAAGGGCAAAGATAACTAAACACAATCGTTTTACACCGAACAAAATAGATGTCCCCGATAACCGTTTCGACCATGTCCACTTGGACATTGTAATAATGCCACTAGTACAACGTTTTAGATACTGTTTAACTATGATTGGCAGGTTTTCAAGATGGCCAGAAGCAGTTCCTTTAGGAGACATGTCTGCTCAAACCATTGCATTAGCTTTCTGGACTCACTGGATATCTAGATTCGGATGCCCAAAAACTATAACTACTGATCAGGGTACGCAGTTTGAATCAGCTTTATTTAAATCATTGACTAATTTTATTGGATCTAGACGCGTTCGAACTACTGCATACCATCCGCAATCTAACGGTATGGTCGAACGATGGCATAGAACATTTAAAACAGCTCTCATGTGCCATCCTAATACTGACATACTGCCGACAGTATTGCTTGGTTTAAGAACCTCCTTCAAAGAGGACATTCAGGCTTCCCCATCGGATTTATTATACGGAGGCCCACTACGTTTACCAAATGAATTTTTTCAACATACTAACGATACTACTAATCTTGATGAATTTCTCAAGAAACTTCGCAGCCATTTCGATCTATTACGACCAATACCAACAGCGCATCATAACAAAAGCAAGATGTTTGTTTTGCAAAATATTGATGATTGCACTCATGTATTTTTGCGCACCGATTCAGTACGAGAACCACTTCAGACGACCTATACAGGACCATATGAGGTAGTTCAACGTCTGTCTGATCGTTTATATACCATAAAAATTAAGAACAAAGATGTTAATGTCAACGTCAACCGACTGAAACTAGTTTTTTTCATCAATGATAGTCAACAAAACAATTTTCAACATCAGGATTCTCAAAATTCTAATTCAAAGCAGTATACCAAATCGCCACGGCTAGAAACTTCAATCAATAATGACTCTGGAGTTACCACTGACGAAAGTACATCGTTCCCAGCAGTTCCTGACTTAGTCACTGGAGAGGGAGTGGATGTGGCAGCCCAAAGCTTGTCAGCTAGTAAACAGAATGAATCCGGCAACGCTTTAGAATACAAAAGAAAAAGAAAACAGAAATTAATTCCTCACGTCGTCTTCGCTACCACAGCTGTAGAAAATTCATCTCGCAACACAAATTGAAGTCTTGTAATTTTTATATTAAATAAATTTATTAATAGTTGATAGAAGTTAGAATACATAGATAACGTGTTTTATTCACAATCAGCTATATATATATGGCTTGTGTGTTTTGTTTATGGTAACTATGTGCGGTTGTATGTATGAGTGGTCTGTGAGTTGCGTAGTTTTGTTTCTGCTTGTGCTATGTGTGTATGTTGCTGTGTATATTGCTGTGTATATTTGTGTAGATGTTTAGCTTTTATTAACAGCGAATACTTGCGTACAAGATCATTAAGAATAAATCATCATCTCTTAGCATTGATGTTGCTTGGTTTTTCGTTGTTGTTATTTACACTTATTATCGCACAGCCTCGAATGATCTTGTATATTCTCAACGATGTATCCGGAATATTCCATTTCCGTTAATTCAAATATTATCTGCATTGTGTTGACCAGGGGGTCAATTCTGGTTCTGTGAAAACGTGAAATGAAAAAAAACTTTTCATTTTCGTTTTCATAACAACTTTTCATAACACTTTTCACATTTACACAAAATGCGATTCCCGTTCATGTTATGAAAAACTGTTTCATTCCAGTTGTATCCATGAAAATACTGTAACCATGCTATATAACTTTCAATGTCACTTACAGAGGGCGAAGTTTAAAAGTTTCGAGTGCGGCGTTAGGCCGCATACACGATTTTGTAATTTCTTGAGCCGCCGCCTTAATGTTCATCTACTGTTGGTTGAGTTTTTGAATATGTTA
>OX637537.1:36749926-36782426 GCA_951800035.1 Linnaemya tessellans
ATGTTCGCTGCTATGATGATTCAGATAAAAGGAATCAATGATGCACAAACTGCATCAAAAATCAGCAGCGACAAACTTGTAGCCGAAATAACTCAAATAAAACAGAACTCGGAAATCAGCACTGACAAACTTGTAGCCGAAATAACTGGAATAAAGCAGAACTCAGAAATCAGCAGTGAAAAGCTTGTAGCCGAAATAACTGAAATTAAACAGAACTCTCAGCAGATGCATGAAGCATCAAGGATCAGCACTGAAAAGCTTGTAGCAGAAATACAGGAGTCAAATAGAGCCACGAACGAGACTCTGGTAGAGGTTTCTGAGGCCATTAATAGGAGGGTGGATTCTATTGAGAACAAATTCTCAGAGCTGGCAGAGAGAGTCCAACATCTAGAAAGCGGTGGCCTAGAACAGCATGCAAAAGAGTTCGAAGAAAAATTTCATGCTCTAGAGGACAAAGTGCATAACCTTGAGCGTAGTGGCGGGACAGTGCGAGCAGTTGCGGAGGTTTCTGCGCGAATAAAAGCGCCATGCTTTGACGGCAGCGTACCATTGGGCATCTTTAGATTCCAGTTCGAGACGGTTGCTAGCAGAAATGGATGGGATGCTGAAGAAAAGGCCATAGAGTTAATTTTGTCCTTAAAGGGTACAGCCGCAGAGGTACTTGAGACCGTGCCAGTAAGCAGCAGAAACAACTATAATGAAATAATGGCAGCATTGCAGCGCAAGTATGGTGGTGAGCACAAGCGCGATTTATACAGAATGGAATTGCGATGTAGAGTTCAAAAGCCTAACGAGTCTCTACAAGATTTCGCAATGGAAATCGAGCGTTTAGTGCAGCTCACATATCCAGGCGAGAGTCACCCGTTCCTGGACCACTTTAAAACTGAGGCGTTCGTTAATGGCATTCGCGACTCTGATGTCAAACTGGCCGTGTGCGCAACGCAGAAATCCACTTTCGCTGAGACTGTTTCATTTGCGCTGGCTCAAGAGACTGCAAGGATGGTTTTCAAGCCACAGATATGTAAAGTGCGGAATGTGGAGCTTTTGCCCGAGGAGGATAACAGCCTAGTTGCTAGTTTGAAGGAGGCAATGCGACAACTGTTGGCGGAAGGTGCTACCAAAGAAAAGTCTAAATGCTTTAACTGCGGAAAAATTGGTCATTTTCAGCGCAACTGCAAAGCACCAAGAAAAAGAGGTAGATCTGTTTCGCCACCAAGAAACAGCAAACGGATGAACCAAACAACATCACAAGAGTCCCCGTTAAACTAAAACGAGCTAGCGCTAAGGGGCAAGAGCTAGCTCCCACAAACGAGGGCCCCACAATCTCCATATCAGTGATGCAGCAGAAAAATAGCAACCTTACTGCGTCTGGACACATCAACGGGGAAAAGCACGTACTTACCATAGACACAGGGGCGTCGCAGTCAATAATAAGGCCCGATATAGTAAAGGGGAAATGCGATCGTTTAAGCAATATACGGCTACGTACAGCTACTGGAGAGCCTGCCACTGTCTATGGTAAGATTGAAGTGAAGGTGACTATAGCCAACATCAACGTGAGGCATGTGTTTATTGTTGCCGATATTGTCGATGAGGTAATTATTGGAGCCGATTTTATGATTAATCATGGCATTAATCTACACATGGGGCAACAGCTGATGATTTGGCGTAATGTGGAAATACCCCTTGATGTTGGGTATGACAGCAAGCCGCAAGTAAGAAAAGTATATGCTATTGAGAGTCAGACGTTACCGCCGCAGTCTGAAACAGTTATATGGGCGCGTATGAAGGGAGATTGTGAGGACAATCGGTTGTGGGTTGTAGAACCAGCAGATCTAAAGAGAGAGCTTATAACAGCAAAAGCTCTAGTAAAAACTAGTAAAGGAGGAATAGTCCCTATAAGAGTACTTAACTTGGCAGACCATGAAAAAGTCATCAAAGAAAATTGCGATATTGGCCAGTGTATTCCAGCAGAGGCAATAATAAACTGTGAGAGGAAGATGGAGCCTACCAATTTGTCCGCCAAAGAACGTGAACAATTTGAGGAATACGTAGGAAAATGGGTAGCAGGACTGTCAGCGACAAAAAGAAATAAAGCCAAACAGTTGCTAAAAAGGCATGCCAGTATCTTCGCCATGGGAAACCAAAGTCAGGGTAGAACTGCATTGGTTAAACATGAAATAAACACAGGCGAAGCTAGGCCGATTAAACAGCCACCTAGAAGTGTACCCCTAGCAAAGCGAGATGAAGTCAAAGAGCTTGTAAGAGAAATGGAGCGTGAAGGCGTAATTGAGCCATCTTCTGGTCCTTGGAGTTCGCCAGTAGTCTTAGTTAAAAAGAAAGATGGCAGTACTAGATTCTGCGTAGACTACAGGAAGCTCAATGACATAACCAAGAAGGACAGCTATCCGCTCCCCAGAATCGATGACACTTTGGACACGCTAGCTGGTACGAGATGGTTCTCTACGCTAGACTTGCGAAGCGGATATTGGCAAGTGGAGATTGCAGAGAAAGACAAGGAGAAAACTGCCTTCAGCGTCGGTAACGGATTATGGCAGTTCAAAGTTATGCCATTTGGTCTCTGCAATGCTCCGGCCACATTTGAACGCCTAATGGAGAAGGTACTGAAAGGACTCCACTGGAAGACATGCTTGGTATATCTGGATGACATAATCGTGATGGGGAAAACTTTTGATGAACACCTCAAAAACATGGCAGAAGTTCTTCAACGGATATCATCAGCTGGATTGAAACTCAGCCTGAAGAAATGTGCATTGTTCCAGAAAGAAGTGAAGTATTTGGGGCATCGTGTTACAGCAGACGGAATCTCAACAGATGAAGATAAAATACAAGCAGTAAGGGACTGGCATCAACCTAAAAATCTTCATGAATTGCGCAGCTTTTTGGGCCTTTGTACATACTACAGACGCTTTGTGCCAAATTTTGCCAGTGTAGCTGCAAGCCTTCATGAGCTGACAAAGAAGTCGAGACCATACCATTGGGCCGAGCCACAGGAAAAGGCATTCCAGAAACTTAAAGGATTATTGTGTACGTCACCAGTACTAGCGTATCCCATACCTGGAGAAAAGTTCGTGCTGGATACTGATGCGAGCGGCTATGGCATAGGGGGCGTGCTATCCCAAGTAGTTAATGGCACTGAGAAAGTCATAGGATACTATAGCCGTGTACTCTCAAAACCTGAGAGGAACTACTGTGTGACACGACGTGAGCTTCTGGCAGTATTGGAATGCATTAAACATTACCATAAGTACCTGTATGGTCAACACTTTACATTAAGGACTGACCATTCTGCACTGAGATGGTTATTGCAGTTTAAAAATCCTGAAGGGCAACTGGCAAGGTGGATTGAGCGCCTGCAGAGCTACGACTTCAGTATTGAGCATAGAAGGGGCACAAAACATAACAATGCGGATGCTCTTTCAAGAAGACCCTGCTGTTTAGAGTGTAAACATTGCGTTAGAACCGAACAAAAGGAAGGCGTTGTTGATGTTCGGCTAATGCACATCGACTCTGATGAAGACTGGTCAGCGGCACAGAGGGACGACAGTATACTGGGGAAAATTATAGCAGCCAAAGAGGAGGACAGAAGACCGTCCCGGAATGAAATTTCGGCTGAAAGCCCACTCGCCAAATCTTATTGGGCTCAGTGGAACAGCCTCAAGGTAATAGAAGGGTGCCTATACCGCGTATGGGAGAGTGTAGATGGCAAAACAACTTCAAATTTGGTAGTTGTGCCATTCTCCAAGATAAGTAAAGTTTTGCAAGAATTTCACAATGGACCTAGTGGCGGTCATCTTGGAGTCACAAAAACACTTGAGAAACTGAAGCAGCGTTTTTATTGGGTTGGATGTCAACAAGCCGTAGCCGACTGGATAGCAAACTGCCCACAGTGCATAGCAGCCAAAGGCCCAGTAAGAAGAAGCCGGGGACAGCTACAGCAATACAACTCAGGAGCACCATTCGAGCGGATCGCAATGGATGTAGCAGGTCCTTTTCCCGTCACTGAAGCCGGAAATCGTTATGTTCTTGTGGTAATGGACTATTTTAGTAAATGGCCAGAGGTATATGCCATACCTAACCAAGAAGCAAAGACAGTTGCAAATGCATTCGTCAACAACTGGGTATGTCGCTATGGTGTCCCAATAGAATTACATTCCGACCAAGGTAGGAATTTCGAGTCTGCCATATTCAGGGAAATGTGCGAATTATATGGGATAAAGAAAACCAGAACAACGCCGTTGCATCCACAGTCTGATGGCATGGTAGAGAGGTTCAATCGCACCTTAGAAGAGTACCTGCGAAAAGTGGTAAGCAACCATCAGAGGGATTGGGACGAGCACATTCCCAAATTTTTGATGGCATATAGGTCAGCTGTACACGACTCCACATCGAGAACGCCAGCTAAAATTATCTTCGGGACGGAATTAAAACTGCCTGGTGACTTGGAATTTGGTGTTAAGCCAGCGGTAGAAGAAGGAGCCACTACGTCCCAAGAGCAGGAGAACTTAAACGAGCTGCATGATTTCGTGCGTAATAGAATCAAGATGGTCAGTGACAAGATGAAGGCTAGATATGACCGCGCAGCAAATTCGGAGGGATTTATGGAAGGTCAATTGGTTCTACTTTATAACCCACAACGGAAGAAAGGATTGTCCCCAAAATTACAGACTCACTGGGATGGCCCGTATAAAGTGATTAAGAGAGTGAATGACGTTGTGTACCGGATACAGAAGCACAATAGCCCAAGGTCGAAAATGAAGATAGTACATCTCGAACGATTGGCGCACTATGGAAGAGGTGATTGTATGCCTATTCGGGTCGAACAGGCTTAAGTGGGCGGCAGTGTTACAAAGTTTAAAAATAGATTCAAATATAACGACAATGTGGCTATATGTACTTGGCAGCACTGTCAAACCATCTCTAGTTGTCAAAATGTTACAACCCTGGTCAACACCATGCAGATAATATTTGAATTAACGGAAATGGAATATTCCGGATACATCGTTGAGAATATACAAGATCATTCGAGGCTGTGCAATAATAAGTGTAAATAACAATAACGAAAAACCTAGCAACATCAATGCTAAGAGATGATGATGTTATTCTTAATGATCTTGTACGCAAGTATTCGCTGCTAATAAAAACTAAACATGTACATCAATATACACAGCAACATACACACCAATATACACAGCAACATGCCCACATAGCACAAGAAGAAACAAAACTACACAACACACAAAACACTCATACATACAACCACACATAGCTACAATAAACAAAACACAAGACAGCATTGTCATATATACAAACACACGTATATAGCTACATGTTAAGTAAAGCACAACCAACAACAACCATGACCAGATGCTTCGCGAAGTTACCAGACGACGTCATTTTGCTATATAAAGACGCTGCCAGTGAACAGCGGGATCAGTGTGATTTTAAATCTAGACGTGTTTACATCGCTAAGTGTTTAGTAGTACAAATACTCGTGTTAATAAAGTAGTAAATAAAGTGTTGCCGCATTATATTTCTAAAGTTAATTGTCTGTGTTTTTAATTTGATGCAATTAAACGAATCCTTGAAGGATAAGTAAAAAGCGTTTTTACGAAAAGGTCTAAAAACGTAACAATATATATATATATATATATATATATATATATATATATATATATATATATATATATATATGTATGTATATATGTGTATATATATGTATATATATATATATATATATATATATATATATATATAAATGTATATATATATATATATATATATATATATATATATATGTATATATATGTATTATATATATATATATATATATATATATATATATATATATATATATATATATATATATATATATATATACATATATATGTATATATATATATATGTATATATATATATATATATATATAATGCATATACATACATATAAAAGAATAGAAAAGTTAATGAAAAGCATTAAAAGTTAAATGAAAAATATTAAAAGTTGAATGAAAAGTAGTAATAGTTGAATTCACTTTTTTAAAAGTATTTCCATAAACTGTTGCGCGTTTTCATCTTCTCCATTGTTATCACGATAATAAATGAAGTGAAAAATTTTTTTTTCATATGAAAACTTTTTGACAGTTGTTTACACAGTTGCATTGAACCAGAATCACCATTGATGTGCAAATATGAAAAAATTTCGTTTCATTCCGCCTGTTTTTTACATTATGAAAACACATTATTGTCCATACGTTTTTTCATAGTACGCGAATCAGAATTACTATGAAAAGCTGAAAAAACTTTTTATTTCACGTTTTCACAGAACCAGAATCGACCCCCAGGGTTGTAACATTTTGACAACTACAGATGATTTGGCAGTGCTGCCAAGTACATAAAGCCACATTGTCGTTATATTTGAATCTATTTTTAAACTTTGTAACAATATATAAGAAGGGAGCGAATAATACAAACGCAGACGCTGTATCGCGTGTAGAAATAAATTCACAAGTATTAAGAGACATGATTCCAATCTATATTGATGAAAAAGAAAAGAAAACCTTGGCAATAATAAGAAATATGTTTAACAACGAAATGAAAATTAATAATGAAGATGAAAATAAAAAGAACGTTCATAGAAAAGAAAATATTATAAAAAACTGCATATCTCGGAAGGAGACTAATCACCTCCATATGTGGGAATGTACGTCAATAAATAATATTAAGGGTACCCAAAAGATTGAATTTATATATGATAATAAACTGCAGCAAAAATTGAAAAATGAATTGAAAGAGAAAAATGATAAAATAACGCACATAATATGCAATAAAAGCGAAAATCCTATGTTTTCAGAAACATTTATGGAGAAACTTTTATTGAGATTAAAGTAGTTGAAATTTAAAAAGTACGTACTATACGATAATGATGAAATATTTAAATATATAACGGCCGAAGAATTGAAAGAAATATATAACAATATAAAGAAAAACGATATAGAAATAATTATATACAGAATGCCAAGAGAAATAAAAGATAACACAGGGCAACAGCAAAAATATGCTCGAATAACCACTATATGCATTTGATGTATCATGGGTACCTTAGTACAAAAATGGTAAAATTTTTAAATTCTATGGGTAGATTTTTTTTTTAATTTTTTTGTAAAATTGCATTTTTTTAGACGCTTTTTCACATTATTAGTGATAACTCAAAAACGGCTAATCGGATATTATTCAAATATAATCAGAAAAATTAAGATTTACATAGCCTTTAATCCGTCTATATCTTTTGCTTTAATCGGATCAACAGTTTCGGAGTTATAATAAAAAATGTAAGAAAAAAATATATTTTTTACGTAAAAATGGCAAAAATTTTTGTTTTAAAAAAATCATGAGAAATAGAAAACGGCAAAAAATGTTCAGATTCATTATTCTATTACAAAGCCACAAATAATAGCAACAAAACGAGATATCGACCATAAAAATCGACTGATTATTTTCGAATTTATTCACAATTAAGTAAATTAAGCAACTTCTTTTGCCATACATTTATTATGCTTTATAGATGCTTTTAAAACTACTATACAATATCCAAGTACTGCAGCTGCTATGCTCTGCTGTGTAAGTTGAATAAAACTGATGTTGACTTTCCTTTGTGCCTTGGAATATTTATCATGTCTTTCTGAGATTTAAAAAAACAAATTTCGAACAATTAGCCTATGAATCTTAATTCAATTTAATATAGCAATATAAATGTTCGTTAAAATTCTTACTACATACAAATTTAAGCTATGGCTTGAGCTACCAATAATAAAAAATATTGGAAAAACGTTCACATGTACTTAAGTATAAAATTCAAACCAAATAAGTTTGACTTAGGTATGATGGGACAAAAAATTCAGAAAAATGGGACATGAAGAAAAATAATCAAACGGTAACACGGGTATTATAACAATAACATGTTAACATCAGGTTGATACAGTTCTCGTATTCTTTTTCACAATAAAATTTGTGTAAATAGGAACTGTTATCAAATTCAACTAAGCCACCTAATAAGTGGTGACAAACACAATACACATGAGCACTGATGATGAAAGGGTTGCGTCCTTCGAAAACAGCTGTTCTGCTCTGCTGTGTAAGTTGAATAAAACTGATGTTGACTTTCCTTTGTGCCTTGGAATATTTATCATGTCTTTCTGAGATTTAAAAAAAACAAATTTCGAACAATAAGCCTATGAATCTTAATTCAATTTAATATAACAAAAGAACCCTTTACTATAACAGACACATCATCAAACGGTTTTGATACTGTTGTAATGGACACAGTTGTACCATTAAGACCATCCGGACAATTTAGATACATACTTACAATGCAGTGCGAACGAACAATATATATTGTTGCTTGTCCGATTGAATCAAAAGATGCCAAAACAGTCGCGAAAGCTTTAATAGAACACATTGTATTAAAATACGGTTTATTTAACATTCTAAAAACAGATACAGGTACTGAATTTACCAATGAATTGATGAGAGAGATTTGTGAATTATTAAAAATAAAACAAAACTTCTCAACACCTTACCATCATGAAACTTTAGGCACAATAGAACGAAATCATCGCGTTCTAAATGAATATTTTCTAAATTTTGTAGATGACAATAATTGGCATGAGTGGATATCATATTATACTTTTGCTTTTAATACGACATCAAATGTCGATACAGACTATTCACCATTTGAACTAATTTTTGGTAGACTTCCTAGACTGCCAAACGACATTTTAGGTGACACCAGAAAAAATTATAATACTGACAATTATTTAAATGAACTAAAGATTAGACTTCATCACTCATTACAAAGAGCAAGAGAAATAATTCTCGAAGTAAAAAAGAAAAGAGGATTAGAATCTAAGAAGAATCAAAATAGAATAGATATTAGAATAGGAGATTTAGTTTTAGTTAAAGTTATAAATAGAAAAATATATGAACCGCCATACAAAGGTCCGTACAAAGTGGTAGACGTAGAAGATTTAAATGTAGTCATAAAAATTAATAAACAAAACAAAAATAGTACATAAAAATTTACTTAAAAAATATCTAAATCAACACACAAGTATGTAAATAAGAAATATAAAGAATTATAAGAACTAAGAAATTATATGTAACAATATGAATAACAAATATATAGAGTAGATACTAAAAATACACTTTATAAATATGCATGTATGCATATGTTTAATTTTTGATCACAACGTTGTTTCATTTTTAATAATACCCAAACCTAAAAGGGTAAGGGTGTAGTGTATGCATATATAGAATTAGTACTGTAATATGTATATCGTAAGTACTGTAATAGTTTAAGAATTTCATTTATTTTATGTTGGGTCAGCAATAATAAGCATTTGAGTTTTTTTGTTTGTATAAAATAAGTTGTATGAGAATTAAATTGTAACATGAACTCTGTTTAAGTTAATGAACTGTTGGCTATGGGAATAATTGTAATATGAAATTCATATTGAAGTTTTCTTATATTGACTTGTTGCTGGGCTTGACACCCAAAAGAGTTTCACATTAAACTTTGTTGCAATAATGTTTTTCACGTGCCAATGGTTTATGAGAACCGAAGTAAAATTTGCTCAGACCGTGGGAAGAGCAAATCAACTATTGATTTGTTGATACCCCAGAATAATGCTGACCAATAGAATAAGCTAGTAATTTTTGTAAATAAAGACAGAAATAATTGATTATGCAAGGACGCAAGATCTTTTTATTTCTAAAACAAAATCGGCACTTCTGGTGCTGAAGAAAAGCGGCTGCAGAGCTTAGAAATACTGAACACACAAGAATTATACCCACACACACACTACAGTATGTATGTTATTAAAAACAGATTAACAGCTGATTTTACTAAGACTTTTTGTTTTGTTTACAATTTCGAGAGAGGACACAAAAGCACGTGCGTTTATGATAGTATATGTAAATGCCACGTATTTATGGAGGTTGTTTTAACTATTTGCTTATAACTTAAAAAGTATAACTTTGCGCCTAACGACGCTACCTGCAATCGAAAGCTTACAAAAATGCGCGTCGATTGCGATAGTTATCATATATTTCTGTGCGGTACAAAAAGGATTGTGGTTGCAGCATTATTTGAAAAGTTGACAAATACCGAAATATTTCTTTTTACTCAAAAACTAGAAAAATGAGATATTGCAGTCAATGGTGAGAAGTGCTGTTACATTCCATCTATTCTTTATACATGTCATAGGCTATTCTGCGTATTGTGTGATACATGCTTTGCATCATAGCCGAATAAAATATGCTAGCGCTGGTTTTTATTTCATGATGGATGACGATGACCACTTGCACAGAAAACAAGAGCTCTTAAAGCCAACATTATAAATTTTGGAAATAACAATAATTCTTTGGATGCGAGCAAAAACCGTAATTTAGCAGCCGTATGCCGATATTTCACGAAAAAACAAAAAAATTGCTAACGCTGCCGCCGCTTCTGCTTGTGGTATTTTAATAAATAATGAAATTCCCACAATGCAGATGCTTCAACACACAACAGATTTCTTAATCTACTGAAGAAAATTCGATGTCTACTAACAGTCCCACAATATCGCCAATCTCAACAACATCCGACAAGATTCTTAATGCTAACTCTTTTGCCGCAGAAGTTAATACCAAAGCCTCGACGTTGGAACAGTATAAAAAATCAATTTTGCATCAAAATGCTGAATATTACACCACTGCAACATTCATAGCAGTACATTTTACAAAAGTCTAAAAGTGTGGAAAATAATTCCACTTCTACAATAGCATCACTGTCTTCAGCTATATGGCTTCGTTCAATAGTAACAGTTTAGATCAACAAAATCCTGCCCTAGAGAAAACAGTCAAACGCCATAGTTCGGCATATGTTACCATGATTGGGACGGCAACAAATTTCAGCAATCAAACATCGTTTAACTTTGCGGTAGTAGTAGCGTAGGAGTTTCAGTCAAACAAAAGCAACCAAACTGGAGAGTACTAAACTTAAAATTTTTTTTTCCAATACCAAATGTGCAAGTGTTCATACATTACTAGATAATTTGGAACCACAACAACTACCACTGCCACAACAATTAGAGACATGCAATGATATTAAGGCAATACAAATTAATTAATAGTCAATGGTTAATGGGAGTTGTTTTCATTTGCTTATTACTTAAAAACTATAAATGTGCTCCTAACGCAGCTACATGCCATCGAAAGCTTACAAAAATGCACGTCGATTGCGATGGCTATCATATATTTCGGTGCGGTACGAAAAAATTTGTGGGTGCAACACGATTTGCCAAATGACGAGTACCGAAATATTTCTTTTTACTCAAAAACTAGAAAAATGGTATATTGCAGTCTGTGGTGAGAAGTGCTTGAAAGACAACAAGAGCTCTTAAAGCCAACATTCTAAATTTGGGAAATGACAATAATTCCTTGGATGCGAGCAAATACCACAATTTAGCAGCCGTATGCCGATATTTCGCGAAAAAACAAAGTAATTGCTGATGCTGCCGCCGCTTTTGCGTTGCATTTTTTTCCATTCCACCTGGCAATTGTTGATTTATGACACGCAATTGCGGCGAAATATTTCGGTATTCGTCAACTTTTTCAAATCTTGTTGCACCCACAATTTTTTTCGTGCCGCACAGAAATATATGATAACTATCGCTATCGACGCGCATTTTTTTATGCTTTCAATTGCAGGTAGCTGCGTTAGGGGCGAAGTTATATTTTTTAAGTTATAAGCAAATAGTTAAAACAACCCCCATAAATGGCATATATACTATCATAAACGCACGTGGTTTTGTGTCTTCTCTCGAAAAAAATATACATACTCTTATATACAGCAATAGTCGTAAACAAAACAAAATATCTTGTTTAAACTGTATGTATCAACTGTTAATCAGTATATATGACATATATACAAAAAATCTTGTTAAAACCATAAAATGTGGCCAAGGCAGATTTACCAGGTACTCTTACTAGTACAACAATGAAACAACACCAAAAACCACACGTATTTTGTTGGTAGAAAATGAAGAGCTAATGTCAAAATCAAGGAAGAAGAAGCGTCATTAACAAGGGAGATTTAAGAAAAAAAAAACATTTTATGTTGCTTGTATATAAACTTTTGACAGTAGCTCAACAAATTTCAATATACAGCTGCGGTACTGAGAGTACCTGGTAAATCTGCCTTGAATGTGGCATCTTGTTTTCTTCATCTGCGTATATGACTATGTCCACACGGTGAAACATTTGCTACATTATCATTGTGTTTGATGGTGAGAGGGGAAAGACGAGTGGAAAAGGGTACGGTATATCATGTACATGAAACATTTGTTGAGCACGCCATTCTCCGCTTCTGCTAATAATATATGTATGCTACAAAACAAATGTTTCAACCGTATGGACACGTATGCAGCTTCAAAAGGGAATTAATATATGTTTCTGCAGAAAATTAGTCATCGTGTGGACATAGTCTATATGTTCACATGCGCAATTTGGCAAGGCAGTAAAAAGGAGGGTTTTTTTGAGAATATATGGTAGCACTGATTTATAAAGACAAAATAATTATTGGCGTCTTTGTTAAGGTTTTGGTTATAAAGTCCAAGTAAACTCAAAGAATTTTTTTTTTAAATTAAATTTATAACTAATATTAACAAAAGTGTCCGTTTAAGTTTGTTATGAATTGAAATTGTTCAGAACATATTGCAAATGTTTTAAATAAATATGTTAATTCATCCTAAAAGTTGGTTAGAAATGCATACCATAATAAAAAGAGGAAAAATGTGTATTGGAGAATTTCATATTTTATAAAAGCACTTAGTTTATATGGCAGTAAATATTATTTTTCTGTTTTAAACAAACGTTTAGTCAGGTAAAGTGCAATGAAAGAATGGTTAATAAATATGGTGTATATACTGAAAAATATGCTTTCGTTATATGTACATATATCTTTCCGCGGTGCACGTAGATATTTGGCAACAAATCTCGATATTAGCATGGCGCCGCTTTATTATATTGTTTTAAGTGAATCTCTATGATTGTTGACAAATTTTGTATTAATATACAAATTCCAATATATAGCTGAGAAAAAACAAACTAAAAATATTAATATATTTATGTGAAATTTAGTATAGAAGCAGTGCAAACTTTTATAATATAATAAATATAAAGTAAAATATCCAATTAAAACATGGTCCTTGAGATTTGCATAATTTCTGTAATGCAGCAGCTTTCAAAAAAACTAAATTATAAGTAAAGTATAATTTATTTATGTGTCAAAGAATGTTGACTATTGTAAGTAACAGTAAATTACAGCTATGGAACTAACTTGCTATTACCATTTATATACCAGCTAACATATTGAAAGCACAACGCGTAAAGAGATAAGTGCATATATCAATATTCATATCAATTTATTATAAAAATACTTGAGAGATGTATGTATGTTATATATTACTCCTACCCTTGTTCCAATACTGTGGTAAAGATCAGCGCACATCCAATATTACTGTATTTATTATCCCTGGATATATTTAAAATAAATATAAGATACGGTATTCAATAGTTTAAACGTTTGCAAATGTAAGTATGTTCCGTTATAGAGCGTAAACTATGGTAAAATAAAGGCATTTTCACCTTATAAGTTTTAGTGCTTATTTCGTGAATGGTAACACTTAGCTCATGTCTGATTTGACAGATAATTAGTTTTATCCTTCCTCTGAACGAATATGGTTGACCATCCACTGCTTTTTCGCTTCGCTAAGTGGGCCTGCGATCGACTTACAGAAGATGCCGATTTTGCCAAAAAATAATATTTACAGATGAAGCTCATTTTGATCTTGGCGGGTATGTAAACAAACAAAATTGTCGCATTTGGGGCACAGAAAACCCGCACGTATATATTGAAAAGCCCACGCACCCAAAGTGAGTCACTGTTTGGTGCGGATTTTAGTCCAGAGGAATAATTGGGCCATTTTTCTTCGAAAATGAGCAAGGAGTGGTCGTTACAGTCAATGGCGATCATTATCGGGCCATGCACCCATTTGAATGAAATTATTTTTCATTATTAACCGTAAGGATTGTACATTCAAATAAAAAAAAGAAATTTGAGAAAATAGTCAGTAATTTTTTATAGCATTTAAAAAAAAGAAGTTATTTGGCGGACCCTATATATAGGAACAAATCTAGATCACGTAACATTCGCAGAATTTACTGAAAATTTGGTCACAGGTAGTACTAATTAATCTAAGAATTGTGGTAAAAAAAAATTGGAGGGGACTCCCCTAGTTTGGGGGTTATAGCCCTCTAAAGTTCAAACGTAAATATAGCTATAACATCCTCCATATTAACACCACATGATTGATATTGGTTCCTTTGTAAAGGTCTTGACAATACATTTCAAACGATATATAACAACCTGAGATTATATTGGCTTGGAAGTGCTAGGGGTTAAAAATTGATTTTTTTATACTGATTTTTTTTACAAAAGTACCGTTAAATCGAAACGGGGATCTATATAACAGTACTTTATAATAATGTAAAATATATAGAAGACATTCACACCTTTCATTTGACACCTATATCTGATAAGAAATAAAGGCGCTACAAAGGAATTAAAACGTAAAAAATAAGGGCAGGTATGATTTTACTGTATTTCGAACAGTGGCTTCGCTGAGTATTAATTTTTTGCATTGTCGGCCTTCGGCCGGGCTTAGGAATTTTCTCCTCTATGTATGTCCAAAAGTGGCTTCGCTGAGTAATGATATTTTGTATTGCCGGCCTTTGGCCAGGCTTAGGGATTTTCTCCTCTATGTATGTCCAAAAGTGGCTTCGCTGAGTAATGATTTTTTGCATTACCGGCCTTCGGCCGGGCTTAGGAATTTTCTCCTCTATGTATGTCCATAAGTGGCTTCGCTGAGTAATGATTTTCTGCATTGCTGGCTTTCGGCCGGGGTTAAAAATTTTATTCCCAATGGTATTTCGCACCACATTCCACCTTTAAAAATATTTTTACCTAAAATAGTTTTTATATATTTTATATTTTTAATTTTCATGTTTTTTATATTAACTCATCTTTTCAATGTATTGCACATTCATATATGTACATATATATGTATATATATATATATATATATATATATATATATATATATATATATATATATATATATGTACATATATATATATATATATATAGGCTTAAATTTACATCCCGTATCATTCTCCGATTTTTATGAAACTTTTGTCATGGGTAGTACTCTTAAATCTAAGAATTATAGAAAATTTTGGAGCGGACTCACTTAGTTTGGGAGTTACAGGCCTCTAAATTTGAAACATATATGTGTCTTTAACTTCCTTCATATTATTGCTACATAGTTGATATGGATATCGTTGGAAAGGTCTTATAAATACCTTTCAAACGATATATAACAACATAAGGTTCTATTGATTTGGAAAGGTTAGCGCTTAAAAAATCAGTTTTTCGTATTGACTTTTTTTTACAAAAGTACCGTTAAATCGAAAAGGGGTCTATATAACGGTTTTTTATTATATAGTAAAATAAATAGAAGACATTCACACCTTTCATTTGACACCTATATCATAAATATCTGATAAGGAATGTAGACACTACAGAGGAATTAAAACTTCAAATAAGGCCAGATATGATTTTACTGAACGTTGAAACATTTGATACAGATGTAAAAACAAGCCTGAGGCCCGCAATGCTGAAAATCTTTACTCAGCGAAGCCACTGTTCGACATACATAGAGGAGAAAATTCGTAAGCCCGGCCGAAGGCCGGCAATGCAGAAAATTTTTCCTCAGCGAAGCCACTGTTCGACATACATAGAGGAGAAAATTCGTAAGCCCGGCCGAAGGCCGGCAATGCAGAAAATTTTTCCTCAGCGAAGCCACTGTTCGACATACATAGAGGAGAAAATTCTTCAGCCCGGCCGGAGGCCGGCAATGCAGAAAATTTTTACTCAGCGAAGCCACTGTTCGACATACATAGAGGAGAAAATCCTTAAGTCCGGCCGGAGGCCGGCAATGCAGAAAATCTTTACTCAGCGAAGCCACTGTTCGACATACATAGAGGAGAAAATCCTTAAGCCCGGCCGGAGGCCGGCAATGCAGAAAATCTTTACTCAGCGAAGCCACTGCTCGACATACATAGAGGAGAAAATCCTTAAGCACGGCCGAAGACCGGCAATGCAGAAAATCTTTACTCAGCGAAGCCACTGTTCGACATACATAGAGGAGAAAATCCTTAAGCTCGGAAAACCTTGCAGTAATATAAAATAGTAAAACATAAAAATTATTTTAGATAAAAATATTTATTAGAGGTCGTTGTGATACGAAATACTATGAAGAATAAAATCTTAGAGCGCGGCCGTACTACATTTTCAGTCCACTTATCGCAAGAAAAATTAAAAAAATTTTGGTGTTACACTCATTGTATATTTTTGTATACTTAATACGTGTAGTTCTATGAAAAAGTAACTATCTTCAACTTTTAATTCCTTTGTAGTGTCTTCATTCCTTATTAAACATTTATGATATAGGTGTCAAATGAAAGGTGTGAATGTCTTCTATTCATTTTACTATATAATAAAAAACCGTTATATAGACCCCTTTTCGATTTAACCCCTTTTCGATTTAACGGTACTTTTGTAAAAAAAGGCAATACAAAAAAATGATTTTTGCACCGCTAGCCTTTCCAACTCTGTAGAATATATCGTTTGAAAGGTATTTACAAGTCCTATCCAACGATATTAATAACTATGTAGCAATAATATGAAGGAAGTTATAGACACATATATGTTTGAACTTTAGAGGCCTATAACTCCCAAATTAAGTGAGTCCGCTCCAAAATTTTTTTACCATAATTCTTAGATTTAAGAGTACTTCCTATGACAAAAGTTTCATAAAAATCGGAGCATGATGCGGGATGTATATTTGTTCCATATATATATATATATATATATATATATATATATGTACATATATATATATATATGTACATATATATATATATATATATATATATATATATATATATATATATATATATATATATATATGTACATATATATATATATATATATATATATATATATATATATATATATATATATATATATACAATATATATAAATATATATATATATATATATATATATATATACATATATATATCTATAAATATTCAATATATATATATGTATATATATATATATATATATATATATATACTATATATATATATATATATATATATATATATATATACAATATATATATATATATATATATATATATATATATATATATATATATATATATATATATATATATATATATAACAAATATACAAGTAGGAAAATAAAATTTTAAAACATACCTGCACTTATTTCACGTTTTAATTTTTTTTGTAGCGTCTTTATTTCTTATCAGATATTTTTGATATAGGTGTCAAATGAAAGGTGTGAATGTTTTCTATTTATTTTACATTATAATAAAGTACCGTTAAATAGACCCCGTTTCGATTTAACGGTAATTTTGTAAAAAAAGGCAGTATTTTTAATCCCTAGCGCTTTCAAACGAATATAATCGCAGGTTGTTATATATCGTTTGAAAGGTATTTTCAAGACCTTTCAGTCATGTAGTGTTAATATGAAGGACGTTATAGCTATATTTATGTTTGAACTTTAGAGGGCTATAACTCCAAAACTAAGGTAGTCCGCTCCAATTTTATTTTACCATAATTCTTAGATTAATTAGTACTACCTGTGACCAAATTTTCATTACATTTTGCGAATGTTACGTGATCTAGATTTAAGCCTATATATATATATGTATATATATATATATATATATATATATATATATATATATCTATCTATATATATATATATATATATATATATATATATATGTATCTATCTATCTATATATATATATATATATATATATATATATATATATATATATATATATGTATACAATTTGAGAATTAAGGGGCAAGAGTTTCCTTTCGTTTTAGTATTTGAGGATGAATTTCAATTCCGACAAAGTAGACTCAATTAAGATCTGTTCCATGAACTGGACTAGACAGAATAGAGCCGACTCCACCAATTTGCCGCTTTTGATTATCAAATACAATGCACTGGCTTCCTTGTGCTAATTTTTCTCAGAGGCACGTCGAAAATAGGACACTTATATACCCACTCAGCACTTGAATACTTTCAACAGCCTTTTGGTATTTTCTAGACCTTAGAAGATAATGGGGAGTTGTTAGTAGTAGTTAATTGCAAAAGGCAATGTCGCCTTGGATTTTAGAAATTTAAATGAAAACCAACCAAGCCGGTACAGTATCTTTACTTTCTTTCTACAAACATCATGTTTATATTGACAATTTTGTGGTTTTCTCTTATAAATATATTAATAAATTCATAATTTAATCATTATAGTCTAAATATTATTTATAGAATGAAATAAGTAAAAAAATTTAATTATTTGTGTTGTTCTAGTTTTAATTATGACTGAAAGAAATCATTTGGAAAAGCTTGTATGCTCATCAGCAGAAAAATGCATTCTCTCTTATACGATGCATGCAATTTATGTCAAAAGAAGAAAATCTTAAAGCTCCCTGCCTACACTCTTGTGTCGATCTTTCAGCGTTATCTACGCTATCACCAAAAACTTTTAAAAATGTACCCTTATTTTAGAGGACACCAATGTCGATCTCATATAAACCATAAATCACCTGTATATAATGTTGACTATGGAAATGATTTAACAGCTGACAGCTCGAATTTTGTAATAAATAATATAAATAAAAATAATAGTTATAATAAGAATGCTTCCGACAAACATAAAACAAAGACTTCCTTATGTGCTTCAACAATGCAAATTTTAACAACGATACCAACAAAAAAACTGCCATTTATATTATCACACAACAAGAAAGCAATTACAAAAAAAAGTTCATCATCATACACATCGACATCATCAGCTTTAATTGCAACGAATTATTTATTGTCCAAACCATCGCTATCATCTACAACATCCCAAGACAATTCCTGCCATAACATTTTATTTACTTCATTATACAAGCCTTCATTAGAAATGTTTATCGACAACATAGCATGTGAGAGATCAGCTAAATCACTGTACTTATCGAAAAGCTGTCACTTTTTATTGAAATTAATAGTCATAAATGTGTTATTAATAATGCAGATAAGCTTTGCAACTGCAGATCAAGGTAATTAATATTTAAGACTAAAAACAAACAAAACTTACATACATGTATATATATATATATATATATATATATATATATATATATATATATATATATATATATATATATATATATATCAATAAATATAATTTACATGTCAAATAAATTTACATTGATCAAACGAATTCATAAATCTATGGTTAGGTAAGGTTACTTGGATCCAACAATATGATTCCTAGTGTGTGATATCGGTAAAAGACAAAAGAAAAGCATAAGTTGAAAGCTTAGGAGAAAAAGTCAAACAAAGTAAAGAAATAACGATGGGCATGAAGCACGGTATATTATATTGAAACACGTTATAAGAGTGTTAGAGAAATAACTAATCGTAACTCCTGATATAGAAAGTGTAATCTCAGAGCTCCAATTCTGATACTTCAGATATATGAAAGAAAGGACGTTCCTGAAACATAAACTTTGCGTTTGTGTTTTTAAAACTTTGCGCTTTAACTTTTAAAAATGTTTTTTTATGTTATAATTATATAACATTGTAATTTTATAAACAATATATTTTCCAACTAAAATCTACTTTTATTTCAAAATTTAACGAAAATGTATAGGTTAATTACTAGAAAATGTGTTTTGAATTCACAAGAACATTATAAATATTTCATGGCACAAGGGATGTTGCAAATATAGCCTCATTGTTCATATACTTTTTATAAATAAATTAAAAACAAGTAAGAGTGCTATATTCGGCTGTGCCGAATCTTAAATACCCTTCACAGATATAATTCTTCTTTCTTTCTTGCTAAAACAGGAAGTAGGTTTAATTAAAATATATAACATAGTTTTACTTGACAAAAAATTTAAATTTTTAAACTTTTTGGTCACTTTCATGTACCATAAAATATTTCATTTGTCCAACCCTGGAATCGAAATTTTGATTTTTTAAGATTTTAATACCAATTTTGTTTTTCCTGAATTATAAAATAGTTTTAATTAGCAAAAACAACAACGTCAATTGCCTCTTTTGTTACTTTTATGCATAAAGAATAATTAAGTTCCCAACCGTGGAAACGAAATTTTAATTTTTTTGTTTTTTTTTTACCAATGCAACTCTTAATAATGAGGTTTATTTAAGAAAAACTTAATATTTGTAACCATTTTGGTCACTTTCATGTACTACAAAATGTTGTAGTTATCCAACTCTGTAATCTAAATTTTTATTTGTTTTATTTTTAATTTTTGATACCAATTTTGTTTGTTCTGAACTAAAAAATAGTTTTAATTAGTAAAAAACGGACGTTAGTTGCCTTTTTGGTTACTTTTATTTGTAAAAAAATTTCAATTTCCCATCCCTGGAAGCGAAATTTAAATTTTTTTTACCAATCCTAGTCTTCATTAGGTATAAAGTCATTTTATTTAAGAAAAACTTAAAATTTGCAACCATTTTGGTCACTTTCATGTACTACAATATATGGCTTGTACCAATAAAACTTAAAACTTCCCAACCCTGAAAGTGAAATTTTTATTTTTTTTGTTTTATTTTTAGCCAATGCAACTATTCATGAAGTATAAAATAGTATTATTTAAGAAAAATTTACAATTTTCAACCATTTTGGTCACCTTCATGAACTATAAAATATTGCACTTGTCCAACACTGGATTCGAAATTTTGATTGTTTTTGGAAATTTTTGATACCATTTTTGTTCTTCCTAAAATATAAAATAGTTTTAGTTGGCAAAAAAAAAACAGCGTCAATTCCCTCTTTGTTTACTTCTGTGTATAAAAAAAATTAAATTTCCCAACCTCGGAAGCGAAATTTTAATTTTTAAAATTTTTTTATCAATGCAAATCTTCATGAGGATAAAGTAGTTTTGTTCAAGAAAAACTAAAATTTTGTAACCAGTTTGGTTATTACATGTACTACAAAATATTGCATGTACCAAAAAAACTTTCATTTTCCCAACCTTGGAAGCGAAATTTTAATATTTTGTTTATCAGTGCAACGCTTCATGAGGTATAAGGTAATTTTTTTTAAGAAAAATTTCAAATTTTTACCCATTTTGGTCACTTTCATTTAATATTAAATATTGCACTTGTCCATCCCTGGATTCGAAATTTTATTTTTGAATTTTTGATACCAATTTTGTTCTTCCTAAATTATAAGACAGGCTTAGTTAGCAAAAAAAAACAACATCAGTTGTCTGTTTGATTACCTTCACATATAAAAAAATCAAAAATTTTAATTAAAAAATTTTTTTTTGGTCAATGCAAATGTTCATGACGTATAAAGAGGTTTTGTAAAAGAAAAACTTAAAATTTTTAAAACTTAATTACTACATGTACTACAAAATATGGAAGGGACCAAAAAAATTTTTTTTTTAATTTTCCATCCCTGGAAAAATTTTTTAATTTTTTTAGTTTTTAATAGGCCATTGAGGCTTCCCGAAGTTCGAAATAGGTTTAATTTACAAACATAAAAAAATAACTGGTTTTTGGTATACATTTTGCGTCGAGAGATAGGTGTAAGCTTCCCAGCTCTGGAACCATACTTTGGATCTTTCTGAATTTCAATAGCACTCTATTTAAATTCATTTCCAATCCAACGGTTTAAGAACGAAGTCTCTAGCTCTTCTGGGGGCTTGGGAAAACCGATTTCACGTACAGACAGACGGACAGATGGACATCGCTCAATCGTCATCGCTATTCATAAGGATCCAGAATATATATACTTTATGGGGTCCTATATTGATATCGAAGAAATTACACACGGAATGACAAACCTATATATATAGCCTTTCACTTTTTTGTGAAGGGTATAAAAAACACACATGCAGTTAATACAAAGTTAATATATGTAAATTAACATTACCATCCGCATGAACACAGTGTTCCACTGTTTTGATTGGCGTAGTAACCTTAACTTATAGTACAACTGTATTTATATGCTTACAATAATGAATTTTATTCTTAATACCGAAATCTCTAAAAACAGTTTAAGTTTAAAAGTTTAACTGCAGTAGGCGTCAAGTGGTTCCTAAGGAACATTTTAGGTACAACAATGCTGCCATGAATAACATCATTAAGCAAAATACATTTGTTTTTGTTGTTTTCATAATCTGGTCATGTCATCAGCACCAATGAAATGCATATAGACATTGCTTAACCACCAACAAATAAATTTCATTTATATTAATATTTTTATGAATTCCTTTAAGTTTTCTTTTGTTTTAAGTAAATAAATTTAAAAAAGTACAATTGAAGCGCTAAGCACATAGACGACAGCAAGCAGCAATATGTCAAAAATAAAGTCCATGTGTTTAAATGAAAACGATTATTTCGAAGGCAGCACAGCAGCAGGACTGCACAACAGCATTTGCTGCTGCTGCCAACTTCGTCTATTTTCTATTTTGAAGGGCAGCAATAAACAAATATATATAATATATATAAATTGCAAAAATAAGAATAAAAACTTTTTTTTAATATTACACATAAAGGAACATTAAAAAATACAATATAGAAATAAATTTATGTGTTTTTATAGTTTTTCGTGATATTATTACATTTTTTATCAATTACTTTAATTATATTAATTATAAAATATATATGCGGCATCCCTGATTGATTTACACATCAGCTGATTATTATGTTGTTGCTGTCTTCAAAATAATTATGAAGCTGACTTCAGAGCAGCATTTGAAGTTGGCAGCATTTGAAGCCGTGAAGTTGTGAAGTCTGCTGTTGTCTAAGTATTTAGAGATTGACAAAAAGATCGAGTTCGGTCGGACACTACCATTTATCTTACGATATTTTTCAGCAGTATTTTCAACAAGAAGGCAGTTATAATCATCCTTTTCTGCAATACGATGTTTCTCATATCAAAAACATCAAGGCGACCCCAACTTTCTCATAATCATTGCTTTTTGCCTTATCGTTCTTGCATAACAATTTCTCACGATCTAATCAATCCGTTCTTCCTGAAAATTTGCTAAAAATATTCAATGAAAACCTTTCAGTTTTATCAAAAATGATTATGCTGCTTAATTGACACATTAAGACAGCTGATATGGAAGAATATCCCACATAAAAAATATTCAACACTGTTTTGTGTTTCAGTAACGTTTTTCGTACAAGAACACAAAAAAAACTCATTATTTTAGTTATGTATACTTCAATTATGCACAATAAATAGCAATAACGAAACAACTTTATGCAGATGCTCATTAAGTCAATTATTTTTATGTTTAATATTATTGTCAAAGAATGTCCAAGTGGATTTTAAAAGCCATTTATTAATGTTCATGAAATATTGAATGAAATAAAGATACGGAGTTGATGATGGTATATGAAATTTAAACTTGCTTTTGCCACGTCTTTTCTGCACGACTGCTCAACAACGACTGACTCGTTTTAAGTTGACATCTCGGCCTCTCCTGGCATCAAGTCCTCCTGGACGGCTTCAATTAAATTGTCTTCATCTTCATCATAGCACCATGGCTTCATATGATCGGTTGACATGACATTGCAATATCTGCGTTGTGTGATTGGTAAGTCAGGGAGATCTTCAATGACATAACGATCGCTTCCTAAGATTTTGGACACAATATATGGCCCCTTAAATTTCGGATCCAATTTGTGTGATTCACCACTGGCTTGAGGAACATAATCCGCAACCACTAAATCGCCAATATTGTAGGTTTTCTATGCTATGACTAATATTCTCCAGTTAACAACTTTAGTGAATGCTGCTTATGCGAAAGGTTGTATGCCATAATTGTGAATGAAACGCTTAAATTCGTGAGCTGTGATAGCGGTACCTTTATCAGAAATGATTCGTAGCGGTTGTCCAAATGTAGTCATTACGTCCAATAGTGCTGTAATGACTGGAGCTGTTATCGTGTTTCACGTCGGCTTTATGATGGTGTGTTTGCTAAAAGAGCAAACTATCATCAGGACATACAAGTTACCCCTTTTACTTTTCGGGAATGGACCCAGGTGATCAATATGCACAGTTCTAAACGGGATCGTAAGAATTTCATCAAAATGTAGTTGACCCTCCGGTTTTCCTCCCTTGACTTTATAAAAGCAGCATTCTGGACACGAAGATATATATGACTTGAGTTAATTTCTCATTCGTGAAAACCAAAAATCGCGTTGCAATCTTTCTAACGTTTTCTGCAAACTGAAGTGACCCACATCATTGTGGCATGATTTTGCCACACGCCACCATATTTTCCTAGGAATCACGAGACATTTTCTGTTGTTGATTTTTCTATATAGACGACCTTGATCAATTTCATAATCAGTTGTTATCTGCACTACTTCCTTTGGCTCGAACTCTTTTTGATTCTTGAGAACGTTCACTATGTGTTGTAGCTTTTCATCTGTCATTTGAAGTTGGTAAATCCAATCTGCCACATTCCTGGTTATCGCCATAACGTGAGTTTCAGCTGGAAGTAATGTAGGATTTCTGCTCATTCCATCAACATGAGACATTTTCGACCTGAACCGGTGAACAATTGTGAAATTAAACTCTTGTAGCTTGCGACCACCTTGCAGTCCGTGGAGGCAATGGTGTAGTGGCTTTTGTTGTAACCACTGCGTTGCAATCAGTCACAATTTGAAATTCTGTTCCCAATAAAAAAATTCGGAACCTCTCTAACGGCGACTATAATAAAACAGTGGGCGAAACTTACCCTCTTCAGCCTGCAATAATATACCTGACAGACCGACTGAACTTGCATCAGCGCGCCTGGTGTGCCGAATAATATCGCGATTCAACAAATTATCGATAATATTTGAAAGAGTTTCTCGCTGATTAAATGGAACCTGATACCTTTTACCCACTATTGGTTGATTTGTTGAGACCGTTATTTATTTATTTAAATTAGTCTATGGATAATTTCCTTACAGACTATTTAAGCAGAATAGTATATAAATCAATTAAATTAATACAAATTAAATATTACGCTATTTATAGAACATAGTAAAAGTTAATGATTAAAAAATATATGACGTTACGTTTGATGATACAAATGGTTCTGCGAAAAATCTATAAAAGTATACAATTCATTAAAGCAATTACATAGTTTTCTAAGAGGATTTGACATTTCATAGTTAGTACGACAAGCTGCAACATAGAGTGGGTTAAAAGAACGAAGTGAACGTTGATTAATTTTGAAACATACGTTGTTCAGTAAAAATTCGGAGTTGATGTTACCACTGAAAAGATTTACCATAAAACAGGCGTTGAGCATTGTTCTCCGGCTCTTTAAAGTAGGAAGATTAATATCAGCTAATCTCGTAGAGTATGATGGAAGTGCCATCCGATTTCTATAAACGTTTCTTAGGCAGAAAATTAGAAATTGTTTTTGAACGGATTCAAGACGTTCAATATGAACGTTATACAGTGGATCCCAAATTATGATACCATATTCTAAAATTGGCCGAACTAATGCAATATACGATGTTTTAGTGACATATGGATCATTAAACTATTTTGCCCATCTTTTAATGAATTCAAGGATACTTCGGGATTTATTAACAGTCATAGTAATGTGTTGAACAAAATTAAGTTTACTATCGAGTAAAATTCGTGAAGCGTTTTTAAATTATAACCATCTAGGTTATAATTGTGAACAGGGCTGTGTGATCTTGAAAATTGCATGTGATTACATTTGTTCAAGTTTAATTGCATTAAGTTTAATTTACAACAAATATAAAAATTGTTTAAAACATTCTGCAAGAACTGTTGATCAGATGGATGTTTTATGTCGCACCATATTTTTACGTCATCCGCATACATCAATATATTACAGTATTTTATTGCTTCTGGTAGGTCATTGATGAACAGAAAGAAAATAATTGGACCAAAGTGACTACCCTGCGGAACACCAGAGATTACTGAAATGTCCCTTGAAACTGCAGCGTTAAATTTTACCGATTGTGTCCTGTTTAACAAATAAGATTTAATCCAGCATAATAAATTATTATTAAAACCCATTATGTCTAATTTATTTAAAAGCAGCGCATGATTAATTTTGTCAAATTCCTTGCTGACATCAGTGTAGATGACATCCACGTGATAACCTTTCGCGAAAGCTGCATTCATTAAAGTTCTTAACTGGAGAATATTAGTCATAGCAGAAAAACCTTTACGAAAACCATGTTGAAGTGGTGATAATACGGAAGAAATTTGATGATTAAGACTATCTACCATACATTTTTCAAAAAGTTTTGGAATTACACTCAGTTTCGCTACTCCTCTGTAATTGCTTATTTCAGATGTATTTCCTGCTTTAAACAGTGGTATAATATAAGTCTTTTTCCAAATATCAGGAAAATGACCACAATTTATAAATGCATTAAATATTATGGACAATGGAGTTAGTAAGGCAGAAGCACAGTTAATTATAACGCAACTTGGAATGCCGATTGTGACGATTTAACACTTTTTAAACAATTTAAAATATCAGAGTATGTGGAAGCAAAAGAGTCAGCAAACATATTACATATTTCCAAATCATCACTAGTCTCAGTGTGTTATGTCCATACATGTGTTCTTACATCTTCCCAGTTTCTGCAGATCCTCAGCAAAGCACTCTCCATACTCTCCTAACAAACTTCTTATAAAATTGAGCCTTGGTGACGTTTTTACCAATCTCAAAACTCATATCTCTTGCCGTCTCTATCTTGAACTCACCCGATTCAATGATCATACGTTGGTCATCTTTGCATAAAATGTTCCTGCCCAACAGCAGGTCATATGACAACAGTTCATCAGCAATAATGTATATTTTAATCTTAGCTGCTTTTCCATCCACAATAAT
This sequence comes from Linnaemya tessellans, assembly GCA_951800035.1. Lineage (NCBI taxonomy): Eukaryota > Metazoa > Arthropoda > Insecta > Diptera > Tachinidae > Linnaemya > Linnaemya tessellans. The sequence goes on from OX637537.1 coordinate 36,777,074, forward strand.
TGTTGTTTAAAAATATTTTGCGACCTACACCTTTGACCCACCAAAACCAACCATACTTGTTGTTGTTAGTTGTCGTGTTAAATCTTTTGGTACAACTGATTCCCTCATCAAATTGAAGTCGCTACCAGTATCTACAAACGCCAAAAATTCTTCATTATTTATTTTAACTGGTTTCATTATGGGCGGACAGCTCTCACCCTTAGCCTCATTTATATGGGCCACCGACGTTTTGTAATTACATTGACTAGTGTCGTGACCGACTTTAAAACATCTATTGCATTTTGGTTTTCTACGGGATTGCGAACAATTTGCAGCAATGTGTCCCCACTGGTTGCAGTTAAAACATATCGGCCCCTTTCGTTCGTTAATTTGCTTTGGGCATACAGTTTCATCACTTTTTGCACTCACCTTTTTGACTGGAACTGATGTTTTCATATTCTCAAATGAATTTAATAACTCGTTATATGTGTTTATGTTCATTGCTAAAATTGTCTTCGTTAAACTGCTATCGTTAATGCCATTAATAATATACGATAAAATTGATTGCTCATCTACATCACCTTTGCGACCAATTGAAAGCATTGAGTAATAATATTCAGTTAAAGTTTCTTCTACGTAGCATCAACTCCCGATGTACATCAGCGATGCTAAATTTGCAAGGAAAATCTTTAAGGAATAACCTCTTGAACTCAGACCAAGTTTCTATAACCGGCAGTGCATCAATCCAAGTCTTAGTAAGTCCCTTCAGTTTATGATGAACAGCGATCAAAACTGTGTCGCCAGACCAACCATGTAATCTTTGCAGCTTTTCAATTTTATATATGTATGTATGTGTGTACATATGCATATATAAATATATATGTATATATGTATATATGTATATATATATATATATATATATATATATGTATATATATATATATATATATATATATATATATATGTATGTATGTATGTATGTGTATGTATGTATGTATGTATGTATGTATGTATGTATATGTGTGTATGTATATGTATGCATATGTATGTGTATGTATATATGTGTATATACATATGTATGTATGTGTATGTATGTATATATATATATATATATATGTATGTGTGTGTATTTATATGTATATGTGTATGTATACGTATGTATATAGGATTAAAAATTGTTTTTATAAATATTTTTAAATATATAGGCATGTATAGGTTTAAATATTTTATTATTGTTCATATATTGTAAATTTATTTAAAATTTGTTTGAATCTCTTTGTATTTTGTTGACAAATAATTTTGTTTCATAAACAAAATATTTTTTCATATCAAATAAAATAATTAATTTCCTGAAGAAGTCACACAAAGGAGTGACGAAATATTGAAATTAAAAATTAAACTAAAATAAAGAGACCTTAAGCTTAAAAATATCAGAATACAATAATAATTAAAAAGAGGTCAAGAAACCAGAAGAATTTAAATAATTTTACATTTTAAATATATTATAACTATAGCGAAGACAAATTGTATCTACAAAAGTAGGAGAAAATAAATAAATTGAATAAACATTTAACCATAATGCGCCGTTAATAGTTTTTTTAATTTCCTTGCGTTCTAGTGGGTGTATATTAGTAGGATGCTGGTTCCAGAGATATATAGTGTAAACCAAAAATTATGTAAAAGATACACTGGTTCTATATGGAAAACGTGTGAATACTATTATTTCTTCCATATGTGGTGAATGCTAATTGTTGATATAGGAATGTTAAATTTTAATATATGTAGGTAACCTCGAAAGCGTAGGTATACAGCAAAGTATACAAAGAACAATGAATATACATAAAAGAAGATACCGGCAATATTAAGGCTACATTGCTACAATATAAAAAACCAAAATGTGGTATTAATTTTCAAAATCTATAAATATTGTCTGTGCTTGGAGTATGTTTGTGTTTTTAACAATTTATACGAAAACACTAGTGTTAAAATAAAGTTAAATATGTATTTAATGTAATATCAACTACTACATTGTGAGTATAACAAATTGTTATTACATTACGGCTTTTTTTGTGTTAAATTAAAATAGACGAAAGACCCTGAAGGAGTCGAAAAACAATTGGCGAACCTCTGGGTAAAAAATTTAATAAATTGTTTTAAATATTTGTGCTTTTTGTTTGTTATGTGGTGAAGTATGTCTATATGTCAGTATTTCATTGGTTCCTACACCAAATCATCAGTAGACTTTAACCTAATTCCAAAATAACAAAACTTCTTAGCTTATAAATAACTCCCAAAAATGAATGTGGTCAAGTACGTCTATATGTCTGCATTTTATTGATTCTTGCAGCAAATAATCAGACATGTAGACGTACTTAGCTACACAAGAAACGGAAAGTACTAATATTTAATAGATCAACTGAGACAATATGTCGAACAGATGATAATAAAAACGCTTTAAGTAGATTTCGTTTTTCATTTTGCCTTTTTTATATACTTTTATTCCAATTGTCAAGGTAGAAAAATAAAATGGATATCAAATAAAATTTGTTTGTATGTGGTAAGTATTTTCACGAACATTTATATTGCTATATTAAATTGAATTAAGATTCATAGGCTAATTGTTCGAAATTTGTTTTTAAATCTCAGAAAGACATGATAAATATTCCAAGGCACAAAGGAATGTCAACATCAGTTTTATTCAACTTACACAGCAGAGCAGAACAGCTGTTTTCGAAAGTCGCAATCCTTTCATCATCAGTGCTCATGTGTATTGTGTTTGTCACCACTTATTAGGTGGCTTAGTTGAATTGGATAACAGTTCCTATTTACACAAAATTTTATTGTGAAAAAGAATACGAGAACTGTATCAACCTGATGTTAACATGTTATTGTTATAATACCCGTGTTACCGTTTGATTATTTTTTCTCCATGTCCCATTTTTCTGAATTTTTTGTTCCATCATACCTAAGTCAAACTTAGTTGGTTTGAATTTTATACTTAAGTACATGTGAACGTTTTTCCAATATTTTTTATTATTGGTAGCTCAAGCCATAGCTTAAATTTGTATGTAGTAAGAATTTTAACGAACATTTATATTGCTATATTAAATTGAATTAAGATTCATAGGCTAATTGTTCGAAATCTGTTTTTAAATCTCAGAAAGACATGCATTCCAAGGCACAAACGAAAGTCAACATCAGTTTTATTCAACTTACACAGCAAAGCAGAACTGCTGTTTTCGAAAGCCGCAACACTTTCGTCATCAGTGCTCATGTGTATTGTGTTTATCACCACTATTAGGTGGCTTAGTTGAATGTGATAACAGTTCCTATTTACAAAAATTTTATTGTGAAAAAGAATCCGAGAACCTTGCAATATTTATCATGCCTTTCTGAGATTTAAAAACAAATTTCGAACAATTAGCCTATAAATCTTAATTCAATTTAAAATTTGTTTGTGTTTTCTAAAAATTTCAAATCCTTTGGTTTTGCCTGTGTAATTCTGAACTCATTTTTGACAGTTTAAATATGAGATAAGAAGTTTTGTTACTTTGGAAATAGGATAAAGTCTACTGGTGATGTGGTGTAAGAACGAATGAAATGAAAGTACTAACATTTAATAGATTAATTGAGGCAATATGTCGAATAGACGATAATATAAATTATTTTATTAATATTGAATACTTTAGACCTCGGAGTCGAATTCTGGTTCTGTGAAAACGCGAAATGAAAAGTTTTTTCAGCTTTTCATAGTAATTCTGGTTCGCGTACTATGAAAAAAACGTAAAGACAATGTGTTTTCATAATGTAAAAAACAGGCGGAATGAAACGAAATTGTTTCATATTTGCACATCAATGGTGATTCTGGTGCAATGCAACTGTGTAAACAACTGTCAAAAAGTTTTCATATGAAAAAAAATATTTCACTTCATTTATTATCGTGATAACAATGGAGAAGGTTCCAAGAGGAAAACGCGCATCGGAAAACCAAAAAGAATTCCTCGTAAACTTTTTAGAGGAAAACGTTGACGTTGCTAATGACAAGTAAGTTATTTATATCATAATATTAATAATATTCTAATAATATGTATGTATAACTATTTATAGATTTGTGACTGTGGATGGTGCCAAGTTTAGGGAACAAAAATGGAAGGAGCTAGCGATGAGCCTTAACGTTATTGGTGCGACCCAAAAAGATGGACAAAAATGGAGGAAATACTGGAGCGATTTCGTCTAAAAACATTATCGCCTCTAGAAGAGCGTGTAATAAAACTGACGACGGAAGAAGCGGTAGACGGTGATGAAACGCCTGAAGTAGGTTTTGAAATTGCGTCTGTGCTAAGCATCGTTTTCGAGGATGAAGGTCAAGCTGAAATCATCGTGACCGATACAACTCTAGCAGCAGATGCAGTAACCACTTCAAGTGCTGCGTCTACGTCCACTGCTGCAGCCATAACAACTGTTGGCACCACATCAGTAGGTGCGACCGCGCTAGCCACAGCAACCTCGTCTACTTCGGGAACCACTGGCAGTGGTATTGCAAACCATTTGCAATCCCGAAGGAGAAAACTGCAGCCTGAAGCACCACAGATGGAAAAGTTTTTTAAACTGGAAAAAGCTTGAGGAAATGCGAGCTGAAAACGATTTAAAAAAAGAGCAGTTAGCAATTTTAAAGCAACAGTTTCAGCTGCAACAGTTTATGGAAATACTTTTAAAAAAATGAATTCAACTTTTAATACTTTTCATTCTACTTTTAATGCTTTTCATTAACTTTTAAAAACTTTTCATCTACTCTTTTATATGTATGTATATGCACTATATATATATATATATATATATATATATATATACATATATATATATATATATATATATATATATATATATTTTATATATATATATATATATATATATATATACATATATATATATATATATATATATATATATATATATTTTATATATATATATATATATATATATATATATATATGTGTGTATTTACATATAACCATCTATATACATATATATATATATATATATATATATATATATATATATATATATATATTTATATATATACATATATATGTATATATACATATATATATATATATATATATATATATGTATATATATATATATATATATATATATATATATATATATATATATTTATATATATACATATATATGTATATATACATATATATATATATATATATATATATATATATGCATATATATATATATATATATATATATATACATATATATGTATATATACATATATATATATATATATATATATGCATATATATATATATATATATATATATATATACATATATATATATATATATATATATATATA
>OX637537.1:36787426-36802426 GCA_951800035.1 Linnaemya tessellans
GGTGAATTAAGTAAACGAATTATTTTCCCAGTAAAAGCCAAACATATATTATATTTCTCCAACATCTGACTTGTTCTTTGCTTTAGCCCGTGTACGAGTAAATAAATATTTTGTTTTAATTTAGAACTGAATTGTGCAAACGCGGTAATTCTCACGGCAAAGTGTGGGAAAATAAAAACGTAAAAAGAGGTACGGATTTTGTTCAAATATTATTAATTCTATTGAGAGTTTTTTTTTATTTTTATTTTTATTTTTAATACGAAACAAAAAAAAAAAAAAAACTCAAAGGAATTAACATATTGCGGCCCCAAGGGGATTGAAAAGTGCGAATGAGCGATCTCCGGCAATTTATTTTGAAGTGCGTTAAGGTGTTGGTTCCAATAAAACATTCCAGTTGGATCGTGGAGACGGTTGTGGTGCTTCGGGGAGCGGTTCACGACTTCTCTTCATCCTTTGTTTTGCTATCAGGGTAATTATCACTGTTAAAATCAAGGACAGTCCAACATAGCTAATTGTTAAGCTATGCACTTTATGGGTTGTTGCTAGTGGAACTTCTTGTCGTTGTGCCCTGACCTCTTCCTGCAGATGGGTTATCTTTTCAATTGTCGAAGTATATGACAGGGGTTGTGTCGTGTTGTTTACGTTTTCTTGGAGATGAAGGAATGATATCCCATTGCTTGTATATGATGAATGCAAGTTAGATGAGATGGTTCGATGCCCGTAGATGGTAATAACATCATTTTTCATTGCACATCCTGCTGGAAGCGTGAGCAACCCGGTACCTTCCAGCAATTGAGAACTGCTTTCACCCTTGCATACTGTGCTCAATTTGAGTTGCTGTTGAGTTGCAAGCAGCCACTGGTTCTTGTTATAAAGTTGGTACCATACATGATTGCTGCTTATCAACTCTATTGCAGCTTGAGTCGGATTCATTGTTGAATAAATGTATCTCACAGCGACAAATTGGAGAGCCTCTATGATATGCAGCTTGAATGTGTGGGCATAAGAAAATGTTACGCTCAAGCTTATTGCAGGTACTTAGCTTCAAGTCATCTAGAGGGAAATATTCGTCACGATGAGCGTTGAGAGCCATCATTTTAGTTGTTGGTATGACAGCCATTAAAGAGTTGTTCATTAGCTGTGGTACTGGAGTAATATAGAATAGGTCATATTGCCCTTGATGAGCTAGCGGAATAAACAAAGTGCAAATAATGTGCTGAGTTGAACTTGCTGCCTGAACGGTGACTACACCGTATAAATGGATAATGTCTGCAACTGGTAGTGTTAGATCCGTGGGAAGGTTCGCTTTTATTTTATCGACTTCACCCGAAAATTGTTGTGGGGTCAGTAGAACCGGACTAATTCGACCATGGTAAGTGTCCGCTAACAACGTGATCATAGATGTATGCATTTTTTGCAAATTGTTAGCAATTGCAAGTAACTGGACACTCAGTGATAAGATGATTTCCGATCGATGGTAGCTGTCATTGTTTGTGAGGTAGAGTAGTTTGTTTATTTTATCGTTAATTTTTTCGAAGTTATCTTGCGTGCGTTGTTCAGACTGCTTCATGAGATTGAGGGTCGAATCGAGAAACGATGTTTGATTCCGCAGAAGGCTCTGCAAGTGGGCTTCGTTGTTTTTTATACTATTAATAGTATCGGTCATTTCTGCTGCATATTTGGAGTCTAGAACGCCAAACAAGGAGCTTGCTATATTTCCAACAACGTCTATTGCTCCTCGTCGCTTCCTTCTTATGAAATTTTCCAAACCGTGCTCCATTTCATCCCTGAGATTTTGAAAATGGGATAGAAGTCCGTTGCATTGATGATTAAGGGATGAGTAATCGCATGCCCTTTTCAGCGCAGATGTACCATTCCTTAAAAGCTTTAATTCGTTATAGAACGGAGTCAGTTCGAAATAAATGAGGAGCTTCCATTCAGAGATGACAGGTTTAACTTGGCCAATGTTTTCAAAATGTAATCCAGGGGTACTGATGATTTGAGTGTACGTCACTTGTTGACATAGTATTACAGGGAGAACTAACGCTACGAGCATTAGAAAACCTTTCGTGTTTAGAGTACACCGTTTTGAGGGTGGCTCATCGTTTCCAAAATTGATGTTTTATTTGTGACACTAACTCCCATCGCTTTGTAAGAGTGGTTGAAGGTGAACTGGCAGTTGCATCCACTTGTGCTGTAAGAGGTTCACCAATCAAAAAGTGGCCTGGTGTTAGTGCAGCCTCATCATTCGGATTACCCGGCAACGGTGCAATCGGTCTCGAATTAAGGATTGCTTCGACTTCTACGATCACGGTTTCCATTTCTTCATAGGTCAGAGACGCGTTTGCCATTTCTTTCACAAGTACGCCGAAGTGCGGGGCTCGTGGAGGTATGAAATGAAAACTGATGCCTTTGCTGACACACTCTTGTTGAATTTTTTCTTGAGCAGCTGTGGCGAAAAGAGCAGGTGACAACTCTTCTAATTGATTGCGAGCTCCTACAAAGTTTGTTGCGTTGTCACAGTAGAGATGCTGACAGTGACCCCTTCGGCCGATGAATCTTTTGAGCGCTCCAATGAAGGCGAAAGTGGTAAGGTCTGTTACAAGCTCCAGATGCACTGCCTTTGTCGAGAAGCAACAGAATACTGCGATATACGCCTTTTGGGGTCGCTTTCCTCGTGTTTTGAAGTGAACCCAGATTGGACCACAGTAGTCAACTCCTGCATTAATAAAGGGTCTTGCTGGTATTACTCTTGCTTCTGGCAAGTTTCCCATAATTTGCTGCAGAAGTTTTGGTTTCGCTCGTGCACATTGCACACATTTGTGCACAGTTTCCCGAGCCAAATGTTTACCTTTAATGGGCCAAAAACGTTGTCTTACGATTGCTAGAAGTGCTCCAGGGCCACAATGTTTGTTTTCCCTATGTATCGATTCAAATATTAGTTTACTTATTGTATCGTTATAAGGAAGCAACATTGGATGTTTGGCATTGAACGATAACGTGGATGCTTCTAATCTACCTCCGACTCTTAGTATGTTATGTTCGTCTAAAAATGGGGATAAGCTTTTTATTTGACTCGATCCTTTAAGTTCCTTTTTCTGTTGCAGCTGTTTAATGTCTTCTGTGAACGTACATCGTTGGGTGGTTCGAACAATGATGGCAAGCGCTTCGTGAAGTTCAAGAGGCGTCAGAGTTTGTTGGGTTTCTCTCTCGGGCTTGCAAGTTCTGGCGGTTTTGATGAATCTTAAAATGTATCCTATGATACGTTGGAGCCTTTTTAGTGAATTTCGATGGTTGATGCTGTGCAAAAAGTTTTCACCATTGACAGCAATGAGTGAGTTGTAGGATCTTTGCTTCTGTTCAGGGGTGGGCAAATTAGAATCCAGGCCAAATCTGGGAGGCCAGTGCTTCTCGTCTCCATGCAGAAAAAATGGCCCATACATCCATTGGGGTGTATGCTGTAACTGTTGTGGATCCAATCCTCTTGATATGATGTCCGCTGGGTTATCTTTAGAACTCACATGTCGCCATTGCTCAGGTAGCGTGTTTTCTTGAATTGAAGCGATTCGATTTGCCACAAATGTGTGAAATGAAGAAGATCTTGAATGTATCCATGATAATACTATTTTTTTTTTTTTTTTTTTTTTTAGGAGTAGGACCAGCACTCAGGGGATGACCCCTATATATGCAATGCATTGCGCCGGAACTGAAAACTAGGGGATAGTATTGAGGAGACAGATTAGGAAAGATGAGAAGATAGACAGTTTTTTTTTTTTTGTAGCTATTTCAACCTTTTACTTCGCCGGCTAATTTTTGCTACAGGGCCGACGAAGGTGGGTGCTGTTACTCAGCTTTTTAGTACATGATGGTGTCAGTCGCTGCCAATTATGTTCAGTGATCAGTGACTATGCCTTCATCATTGAAACAGGCTGGCAACAACTAACACAACCACGCACTAATGCTGATCAGAAGAATTCAACACAATATTTCATGACTCAGAGCGGGCTCGAACTCACGACCCTCTGTTTCATAGTCTCGTGTTCTACTACTTCAGCCAACAGCACCCACGGACCAATAGAATGTTGGCGTTGTATTCTTATCTAAGTCTAGTTTCACTTTTGCAGCTAAGTTAGCACCCAATTGTGCGGCACATAGCTCCAGTCTAGGCAGCGTTTGCTGCTTGAGTGGAGTTATACGTGATTTCGCACATAACAAGTATACTCTTATTGTTTTGTTTGGTAGTATTGTTCTCACATAAATTGCAGCGCCATACGCCCTTTCGGAGGCGTCGGAAAAAACATGAAGTTGAGTCTTGTTAGGAAGAACTCCTTTATAGATATGCCGATGCACTTGAAAGCTTTCAAGTTCACTTAGGTTGCTTCGAAAGGTTCGCCAGCGTGAGTCAAATTCTGAAGGAACTGCCTCGTCCCATGCAAGATTCAAGGTCCATAATTCCTGGATGAACATTTTGGCTCTGGCAATTACTGGCGACAGTATTCCTAGTGGATCAAAGATACGCGCCAAGTCTGACGTGACTGTTCTTTTAGTCACGGCTTTAATTGTTTGAATGTTGACCTTGGTTTTAAGAAGGTCATCTTTAGGTACCCATACCAATCCCAGTGTTTTCGTGTAATCAGTTTCGTCGGAGAAGTCAAGACTGACTTCTTGGTCATAACTGGGAATGTTCCGGAGCAGCTGGGCATGATTAGCGCACCATTTTCGTAGATGGAACCCGTACTTAGCCAAGACGTCTCGCAGCTGGCGCTGAGTTTCCAGGGCTGTATTCAAGCTATCGGCTCCACCTAGCCCATCATCGACATAAAAGTTCTTTTCCAAGAGACAGGCTGCTAAAGGAGCTTGCATCTTATTATCCTTGACTATTTCCTTCACACATTTGATTGCCAGATATGGTGCTGGTCTAGTACCATAGGTAACGGTATTTAATTGGAAATAACTAATGGGCTCAGAGGAGTGATTTCGCCAGAGGACAATCTGGTACTGCCGGTCCTTGGGGTGGATATAGATTTGACGGTACATTTTCTCGATATCTGTTGTGAATACGAAACGCGGCAGCCGAAATCGCAATAGAACCGTAAATAGATCATTTTGTAGTGGTGGTCCAGTGTGCAGAATATCATTTAAGGATTTTCCTGAGGACGTTTCTGCTGACGCATCGAAGACGACTCTGAGTTTAGTTGTACTACTTTCGGGTCGCAAAACGCAGTGGTGAGGAATAAAGTATTTATGCCCCATTATTTCGTCTATATTGATTTTCGACATGTGCCCCATTGTTTCGTAGTCTTTCATAAATATCGCATATTGTTCCTTCAATGAAGCGTCTTTAGATAATCGACGTTCTAGTGCGAGGAACCGGTTGAAAGCAATACTGTGTGAGGACCCTAATAACGATGTTTCAGCACAAAACGGCAATCGTGCTATGAATCGACCTTCATTGTCGCGTGTGGTATGCTGATTGAAATGTGCTTCGCACTGTGTATCATTCGGTGATAAATTTTGCTCTCTTCCTTCAACCTGCTCGAGTTTCCAAAATCGCTCAATAGCTGTATTAATTTTATCCTCTTCAGTTAATATTCCGCAAATTGCTGTTGAGAGTTGTTCACTAGATACTTTTCCCGATACGATCCATCCAAAAGTTGTATTTTGCAGCAGTGGAAGGTCCTTGCCTAATTTAATTTGTCCGATCGTGAGTAGTTGATGATAATATTCCGCCCCTAACAAAATATCGATTTTTTTCTGGACGGTTGAAGGTTGGGTCCGCTAATGCTACATTGCTGGGAATTGACCACCTGTCGATTGTGAGCGGGTTGAGGGGAAATAATTTGCGGCAATACGAATGCTTCAAGCAGTGTTGAAAAATTGTTGAGCCGAGATTGTAGCGTAATGTTGACTCGGTGTTGAACCTTGGTGCGGCTTTTTCCAATACCGTTAATTGAAACAGAAGTAGTCCTTGCTGGGAGTCCAAGACGGTTGACTAATCGTTCTGTGATCAAATTGACTTGTGATCCTGAATCAAGGATTGCCTTGCATTCAGTTTCCAAACCATTAGCCTTGACCTTTACCAACGCTGTACCCAGTAGAACATATGGTCTTTTGTTAATGTAACTTCCCGACATGCTTTCAACTTCTGTTGGTGTGCTGACTAGAGATGTCGCGTGTTGTGTCGAGGAGTTATTCCTGATAACTGCTTCATTGGTTGACTCTGTTTCCCCCTTTGATTTGTTACGCTTCCTGGATATTGAATTCTTTTGCGGGGGCTGTTCCAAGTGTAGCAGGGTGTTGTGCATTTTTCCACATTTTTGACAGCGGCCTGAAATTGTACACTGTGACTAAAACAATTAACACATAGTTTATGTTTCTGTATCAAATTTAGTCTGTTTGCGGGGCTTAGCTGGATGAATTCTCTGCATCTATACAATGGGTGGCATTCTTGCTTGCAAACTAGGCATCGTTGGTTCTCATGGCGGGGATACGCCGTAAGCGTGCATATTTTGCTAGCAGGAGAAAATGTCTTCTCTTTGTGTCCCATTGCCTCCAGAGTATGGAAGTAGTTCTCCAGAAAGGTAAGAAATTGGCTGACTGGTTGCATTTCCTTTGGGTTGGTGATCGATTGCTCATATTGAGTGTAGACAGGTTTGTCCAACTTTTTTACAAGAAGGTGTAGTAGGAGTGGATCCCATGTTGAGACTTCGATCCCCATATTAGAAAGAGCTGCCAGACATTCTTTCGTTGTATCGTGCAATCGCTTAACGGCCATTAATGTCGACGCACCCGATGGTTGATCTAGCAGTCTCTGAACCGCTGTTGCCACTATTAGTCGTTTATTATCATAACGATCCTGTAGTAACTGCCACGCGGCTTTATAATTGTCTGCAGTAACAGCGAGATGATTAATAAGCTTCGCTGCTTCACTAGTAACGTTGGTCTTTAGATAATACATTTTGTGAGCGTCTGACATCCGTTGCTCATGAACAGTTTTCTTAAATAAGTCAGAAAACGATGTCCATTTCATATAATCACCTTCAAATTTAGAGATAGTGATTGTGGGTAAAGGTAGGGTAGATGGTCTAGCCATAGTCTCTGTGGATGAGTGGTGGTTGTTGTTAGCCGTGGTAAGCTGGATGATCGCTAACTGAGCGGCTTGTTCGAGGTGGATGTATCTGCTTGTGTCATAACCAGCGAGGTCTGGATCGGGATATTTATCCAACACTTCATCATTAAGTAGTTCTAGCTGCTGCCATAGTTTGGTGATGGTGGTCTTTTTAACATCGTAATAAGGCCCATCCTGACCTGACTGCAACTGGAGGCCGTCTAGCTGTCTAGCCAGAGCTGCCATCTTTCCAAGGGAGCGGCTGATTAAACCATCGTGGCCACTTGTAGGTTGTGGGGGGTTGCTAATGACTTTGGGCTCGTCGCCCACCTTTGACGGTAGGTCATTAGGGTTTTTGGCGATTGCTCCATTGCCTTGGTAAGTGAGCTCGTGTTCCATTAGAGCTATATATTTGGATGCCATTGACTGGATTTGATTATAGCGGTCTGCAGTGAAGTATTCATCTTCCATATGAATATCCTTCAGAGTCCGTAATTTGGTATCTGCCTCATCAAATTCTGTCCAAGCTGTAGTCAGCCGCGACAATCGTTCTTTGTAGTACGTTGGGGTTTTGCGGCTAGCTGAGTCCTTGGTAAAGTTGCGGATGATTGTGGCGATATGCTCGCCGGTCTCCTTCAGTTGGTGAAGAAGCTGCTCTGCGGATTCCATATTGCTTTGTTGATGCCTTTTGGGAGGTTATTTAAGAGTTGTAGTAGGCTGCTTGTTGCTTGTGATGCAACGTTGTCTGTGATTGGGCGCCTGTAGTTTGTGGTTGGTCGCTGATGTAATGGTTGTGAATTGTTCACTTGAAGGACTTTTTGGTTTTCCTAACCTCGTGTCCTGTCACGGTCGCCAAAATGTTAAGCGCGGGCTCGTTTGCCTTGCTTAACCTTATAAAATGGGATAACTTGGTGATTCACCAAGTTATTAGAATGTTTAGTGGTTTATTATCCTAGTAGTTCACCAGGATAATGCAATGTCCAATTCAGTCGTTCAAGTGGTACACAAGAATAACAAAAAATTGACTTGTTGAAAATTAAGTAACAAGTTAATTTTAATGTTGACTGGATGAATGACAATAGTTCAATCACACATTTTATTAAAACCTTATTGTATTTAAAGAAAAATTACAAATACAAATAATAACAGAATATAAAATTTACAATACAAAATAAAATTAAGAAGTAAAAAAATTGGTTTCATAATAAATAAAAAAATTGCAATGTAATCAATAACATTTTAAAGTGTTAAAATGTAAAATGATACAAAGAACTTTTTAGGCCAGAGACCGTTCACTCTTCTGCTGCACTAATTACTTTCCCACCGTTGGCAGAAAACAGATATTGGATTTCATAACCGTATGGCTGGTGAATTAAGTAAACGAATTATTTTCCCAGTAAAAGCCAAACATATATTATATTTCTCCTATATCTGACTTGTTCTTTGCTTTAGCCCGTGTACGAGTAAATAAATATTTTGTTTTAATTTAGAACTGAATTGTGCAAACGCGGTAATTCTCACGGCAAAGTGTGGGAAAATAAAAACGTAAAAAGAGGTACGGATTTTGTTCAAATATTATTAATTCTATTGAGAGTTTTTTTTATTTTTATTTTTATTTTTAATACGAAACAAAAAAAAAAACTCAAAGGAATTAACATATATATATATATATATATATATATATATATATGTATATATATATATATATATATATATATATATATATATATATATACATATATATATATATATATATATATATATATATATATATATATATATATATATATATATATATGTTTAAGCTGAATTTTACGTTTGATATCTTTGTTTATATTGTTAACTTATTAGTTTTCCGTCTATGTATTTTATTGGAATTCTCTGTTGGGATCCAAATATTATTCCTTTGTTATCAACATTGTTTGGCTGGAATATTTTCTTTGATTCCAACGAGTAAACCGCTAACGGGTAGGTTAAACATTGTCTTCGCCATCTTCAATTTTTATTAGTTATAGCACTTGCTTTGTGAACTTTTTCGGAACCACATATCGCTATTCAAGGTAACAGAGAATTGAAGAAATAAAGGAATTCATCACAAATTTTTATTAAAATACTGTGTTTTTATTTTATTTCATAAATTTTATACCACACACGCAAACATTTGGTCCTCAGCCGGATTTCTTGGAAATTTCTGTAAGAAATTAACTCATCGTATTTTCTTTTTCTCACTTGCATCAAGGAATTTCATGGTTGAGAATTCATCAAAACCACCAAAATATTCTTCGTTTATTTGGAAAATATCTAACATTTAAATTAAAGGTGCGTAAAATAAGTTCTTATTTTAATTGTGTTAAAGTGAAAAAAGAAGAAGTGTGTAAGGTAATAAAGAAATAAAATACACACATACATATTATACACTTGTATATACATACATATATATTTATATACATAAATTGTTTTTGTGATTGATCGCGTTTCATCCCTCATTAGTAGAGATAATTAACCATTATTTTTGACGTTTGTTTTAATTAATTTTCGGTCGATACGAAACAAATCTTCTGTGGTTTTATTTACGTGGACGGACGGAATTGCAAATAAAAATAATTTTTTTATAAAATATTTGCACTTTCTATCTTAAATTACTGAGTGTTAAATTATTTTAATTAAATTAAATAATATTTATTATAATTTATATATTATTATAACGGAGTGCAACAACAAGTGTGCGTTTCTTTTTGCTTAATTTGTAGTTACAAAGTAGTTTATTTGTTCATCTTGTTCTTTTTACTTTATTTGGTATACACCCTACCGTTGGTCACTTTGACTATTATATCGTGTTTGCATTAATTTTCTCCCATAAATTTCCGACTAATTTATATATTCAAAAATAAATCATGGCGAATAAATATTTAAATAAATTTACGCGCGTATCGGATTCCCTCATTAAATTCGCAGCAAACTTTAATGATTGTCATGAGGATTTCCATACGGTTTTTACTCTACAAATTCAACGCGACGAATTAAAGAATTTATGGGAAAAAGTTAAGGATGCATATGAAGGGTGGGTCGACTATGTTGACGATAATACAAAAGTGAACTCTGAAGATGTAAATGTGGCTGCTTCTAAATATCGGAGTACTTATATGGCTTACCTTAATTGCTTAGCCTTGATTAATGAAAAGTCTCAATATTTAGAGGTTAACACGCCAAAAGTAAATGAATCTTCTGTTAAAAACTCACACTTGGGCAACTCAGAACATAATTTAACACTACCTCCTTGTGATGTAAAAACATTTGAAGGAGATTATATATCATGGCCTGCATTTAGAGATTTATTTACAGCCATATATATAAATAGTTCGCGTCTTAGTAATATAGAACGTCTTTGCTATTTAATACGTAAAACCGCCGATGAAGCGAATGAAATCGTGTCTAAGTGCCCGTTAAGTAACGAAGGGTTTGATGTTGCTTGGCGAAACCTTAAGGAGACATATGAAAATCCTCGTATGTTGGTTAATAACCAATTGAAATTATTATTTAACCTTCCCTCCGTTGATAAGGAATCTAGTGCCGGTTTAAAAAATTTGCAGTGCGGTATTAATAATTGTCTCACATCGCTTTCTATTTACAAAGTTTCAACAGACAATTGGGATCCTATTTTAATTTTCCTTTCGATTCAACGTTTACCCACTTCTACCGTTGGTTTATGGGAACAAAGTGTTCGTAATAAATCGGTTTTGTCCTCGTGGAAAAGTTTCGATGAATTTCTGACGGAAAGGATTCAGACTTTGGAGTGTGTTCATGATCTTAAAGGTTCGCAGCAATCTGAAAGGAATTCGGGTCACAGGGTCAGGGCTCATGTTGTAAATTCTGCTTCTGCGTCTTGTGTTTTATGTCGGAATTCAGGACACCTCTTGAGGGGATGTAAGCGATTCAAGAATTCTTCAATTTCGGAAAGATTTTCAACGGTGAAAAAATTTCATTGTTGTGTGAATTGCTTATCACGTGAACATGAAGTAAAGAGTTGCAAAAGTGCTTTTAATTGCAGTATTTGCAATAAAAGGCATCATACTTTACTACATCGAGATAATGCTACCTCGGAAGTTGCGCCTAGGGATAATTTTGCTACCACGTCTGGCAATTTGGCTCAAGTAGATTACTCCCTGCCTTCTACATCGAGTGGCATATCTTCGAGCAGTAATCCTACTCGACAGGTATTTCATGTCTCTCAGAACCGAAAAGTGCTTCTGGGAACAGCTATGGTGAATATTGTTCACAATGGTATGACTTACCCAGCTCGAGCCTTGATTGACCCCGCTTCAGAGTCATCTTTCATCTCTGAGCATTTACAGAATCGCTTGAAACTATTTGCACATTCTACGAATGTCAGAGTTTCAGGAATTAATCAAACTCTTTCTGCCACTACTAGAAAAGTTTGTAGTTTGAAAATTGGTTCTCCCTTAGATTCATCTATCCTATTGGAAACCATGGCCCTGGTACTACCTAATATATCAGGCCATCTGCCTTCGTTCATTGTAGGCTCTAGTTATCGTAATAGTTTTTCGAATTTACAGCCAGCAGACCCTCGTTTTTACCAAACTCGACCTGTTGATGTACTTTTAGGCGCTGATTTGTATCCACAGATTCTTTTAGGCGAAATTAATTGTGATATTTTCGGATCTTTGGTGGAGCAACGGACCGTATTCGGATGGATTGTTACAGGATCTGCTCAAGAATCAGGCATTCAGACTTATTCGACCACAATAGAAGCGTCTCTGGAAGACAATTTAAATAGAAATCTTCTTCGCTTCTGGGAACTTGAAGAAACTCCTAAAAGGAAAATTGTTTCACCTATGGATTTTGTGAGGATAATTATAGGAAAACGACGCGGCGCGACTCCGACGGTCGTTATGTAGTGACGCTACCTTTTAAGCCGGAATTTCCTCATTCTATCAGTTTAGGCTTTTCGAAACAGAATGTCATGGCACAATTCTTGAGAAATGAGTCCTCTTTGTTGCGTAAACCTAATGTCAAGAAATTATATGATGATGTGGTTGAAGAATATCTAACTTTAGGTCATATGAAGCCTGTATCGGATAATTTTGCTAAACCTTCTCTTTCGTGTTACCTTCCTCATCACCCAGTGATTAAGCCTGACAGAAAGACCACAAAATTGCGTGTGGTGTTTAATGCATCGAACAGAACCTCTAATGGAAATAGTCTAAATGATTGCCTCTATGTGGGGCCCACTTTACAATCAGATCTAGTTCTGTTGATTTTGCGTTGGAGGCTCTTTCGATATGTATTTAACTGCGATATCACTCAGATGTACAGACAAATTCGTCTCGATCCCGCTCATACGCTATTTCAGCGTATTATTTTTCGATCTTCTCCCGTGGCAGAGGTAATGACGTATGAGTTACAGACAGTGACGTTTGGTGTCAACTGCGCTCCTTACTTAGCCATAAGGACATTGTTACAGTTGGCAGAGGATTCGGAGGCTGAGTACCCCCTTGCTGCTGATATTTTACGCAAGGATATGTACGTTGACGACGTATTGACGGGGGCTCATGATATTTCATCTGCTTTGAGAGCCCGGGACGAATTAAGAACTGTTTTGTCTTCAGCTAAATTTGAATTGAGGAAATGGACATCAAATGAGATCAAAATTGTTGATGATTTACCGCCAGATTACTTGGTGGATTCAAAGCTTTTGACCTTTGTGGAGTCTAGTAGTTCGAAGACACTGGGTATTCAGTGGAATGCTCAACTGGATTCATTTTATTTCAAAGTGGAGCCCATTATTGAAAGGTCTAGGTATACAAAAAGAGAGGTTTTGTCTACGATTGCAAAGTTATTTGATCCTGTAGGTTGGCTAGCTCCGGTAATTGTTGTCGCAAAGATGATTATGCAGAAGATTTGGCTCGACAATATTGATTGGGATGATTTCTTGCTCTCGTCAACGGAAAGGGAATGGAGAAAATTCGTTGATTTTTATAAGGATGTAAACAGTATTCGGATACCGCGATGGGTACATTATTCTCCAGATACTATAGCAGAAATTCATGTTTTTTCCGACGCCTCGGAAAAAGCATACGCGGGGGCAATTTATATTCGCATTGAAGCATTTGGCCAAATTTATGCACACTTACTCTCTTGTAAGACGAAAGTCGCTCCTATTAAATCTATTTCTTTGCCTCGGCTGGAATTTTGTGGAGCAGTTTTGGCTTCTGAGCTTTTAAAAACAGTGAGTAGCGAAATTGGTATTTCAATCAAACAGGTGTATTGTTGGACCGATTCTACTATTGTGCTTTGTTGGTTGAGGAAAACGCCAAGTAGTTGGACAACGTTTGTTGCTAATAGAGTGCGCAGAATTCAGGAGAATGTCGGAAAACACAACTGGTATCATGTTAGGTCGGAAGATAATCCAGCAGATTTAGCTAGTAGAGGAGTTTCACCTTCGGATCTGGCTGGAAGTGATCTCTGGTGGCATGGACCGACGTGGCTGCGTAATGCTAAGTCTAATTGGACCATAAAGGATCTTTCGCCTATGGACACAGATGTCGAGGCCAAAGCTATTAAGACGCATGCAGTATTCTTTTCAGATTTTGAAGATGTGTTGAATAGATTTTCTAAGCTTGATCGTGCTCTCAGAGTGATATCATATTTGTTTCGTTTTTACTATCGGACACATTCTGCACATAGAGGCAAGTATACTTTTGAGTCGACAACGATTTCAAGTCATGAAATATCGAAGGTGAAGTTGAGATTGGCGATTTTGGCTCAAAAAGTTCATTATCCTGAGGAATATCAGTGTCTCTTGTTGAAAAAATCGATTTCCGCAAAAAGTTCGTTACAGTCCCTTAATCCCTTTTTGGACAGCAATGGAGTAATGAGGTTGAATGGTCGTTTGGTGAAATCTCCCTCTTTATCCTACACTGAAAAACATCCAATTATTGTACCATATTCAAGTAGGTTTACGATTTTGTTGTCAGAGTTTGTACATTTGATTTCTATTCATGGCGGGAATCAGCTGATGCAGCGGATTATACGCATTGAATATTGTGTCGCACTGTAGTGAACCGCTACAAACGCTGCATTTTGGATAGGAAACGCACATGCAATCAGATCATGGCGGCACTTCCTCCAGAGCGAACTACTTTAGATCGTCCTTTTACCACTACTTGCGTGGATTTCGCAGGTCCCTTTGACCTGAGAAGTTTTACAGGTCGATCTTGTCGAATAACAAAAGCCTATGTCTGTATCTTTGTTTGTTTCTCCACCAAAGCAGTCCATTTAGAAGCTACGACGGATTTGTCGTCGGATGCCTTCTTGGCTGCTTTTCATCGTTTTATTGCTAGGCGAGGTTGTCCACAAACAGTATTTTCTGACAATGGCACAAATTTCGTAGGTGCTTCTCGGGAGATTGAAAAGGATTTTCGCACTTTTTTGAAGGAAAGTCAGGTTCGTATGTGTTCAACATTTGGAGTTCAGAGTCTTTCATGGCGGTTTATCCCAACTGGTGTGCCCCATATGGGGGGACTCTGGGAGGCGGCTGTCAAAAGTTTTAAACATCATTTTCGCAAGGAGGCTCAATCTGTTAAGTATACATTTGAGGAGCTTTCGACTGTGCTCGCGAGAATAGAGGCGTGCCTAAATTCGCGCCCACTATGTCGGATCGTCCTAATGAGCCAGTGGCTCTTACTCCGGGTAATTTTTTGATAGGCGGGCCAATATTGGCGCCCCCTGAACCTTCAATATATGAGTCAGCAATAGGTTTGATAAATAGATACCGCAAAGCTAAGGCACTTACGCATGATTTCTGTCGCCGATGGAAAGAAGAATATTTACAGAATTTGCATAAACGTTATAAATGGAAATTTCCTGAGCGT
>OX637537.1:36804926-36807426 GCA_951800035.1 Linnaemya tessellans
AAAAGACAACGAATAGAAGATTGGTTATATGCGCAAAAAAACAAAAAAATTAATTAAACTCTTAATATTGAAAAACAAAACCACCATTGAGAAAAGAAAAAACCCAAAGAATTTAACAGTGAGCGGCCACTAACCCAAAGCAAAGAAAGGGGAATTAGTAAGTGCCGCAGGCACTAGAGGCCATATCTAAGCCGAAAGACCCGAGGAGTGTAACAGGGTGAGTTAAAGCCACTCGCCCATACCTAAGGCAGGCCCTAATTGTGTGAAGTGCCGAACAAGCCTGTTGTGTGTGCAACGACCACGTGCTTATCCAAGAAGTGGTGTATCGAAACCGGCAGAGCGAAAATTTTAGGTTATGTACTACTACCTACAGTTCATACCTGACACTAGTATACGCGCACGTACACCTTGCATTTTACATGGGCAGGGTATGTAATCGATCACCACCTGTTACCGGATTAATTTTGTGCAACAAAGACCAAGTCCAATAACGAAGAACCAACTTTATCAAAATTTAATCGGGCATGTACCCACTAAACCAACAGTATTGTACCCAGCGAAAAGAAAACCCTGCAACTTAAAACCACTAAATAAAAATTTGCAAAAAGAAAGAAATCACCCGCAACTAAAATCAAACACACATCATAAAGAGAAGTAAAGCTATCCACATCCCAGAGTATTCCGTGCCTGGGTTAGAAGAAGGATACTCTTGTGCCTAAGCTCTAACCAGGCAAGCAGCAATTTCTTCGGCTCGTCCACTCTTTGATGCCAAGGCTAGACCGCGGAAGGAAAGAGTTCGGTCCCTGTGGGTAGTCGTAAGTAATATTAAGACGTAGCGTAAATATAAGTAATTTTCTTAGACTGCATTCATTAAATGAACATTGGTAGCTTTAACTCAATTTAATGAAATTTTTCTTTACGAACTATTCGTGTAATGACTTGAATATTGTCCACACCTATGAAAATTTTAATAAGTGCAGTCTGTAGAAATAAGTAATAAGTTATACATAATATAATCATACAACTGCTTACTACACTATTTTGACGATTGGTGAAATTTTTGTCTGCCAATTAACCAAACCAATCGCTTATTTTACTAGTATGGTAATAAATTTTTTTAATATAGTAATCGAACTCATAATGCATTTACCCTAAACCAAAACCCAAACGGGAAAACAAAGTTGTCGGAGGCTAGGGTAAGTAAACGAGGTTACACCAAGCGGCACCGTAAAGTAGTAGTTATCGCATACTACCAGGAAATTCTGGAAGGGTTTAAATGAACCAAAAGTTTCACTTGGCAGAAGCTTATCCTGAGCGTGCGCTAATACGCCCTTTAGGTTGGTGTTGGCTATAAAAAAAAAAAATGTGCAATAACCTCGGTATACTCACCAGAGTACTTCAAAATCACGATTTTTCTTGATTTTGTTCAGCACGCAAATTTTTGTTCATTGTAAAGATTAAAGAAAAATTCAATGATGATTAAAAATCATTTCATTCTGATGTATACATCAAATTCTGATTATGAGTAAAATTAACAAAAGCATTTTATGAGCAAGATCGCACAGGCAAGAGAAGGGCTTGCAGTAAATTCATCGTGTCCAAACGCTCTTATTCTCATTAATTCACACAACATGTTTTAACCGACCGTATGTGTGACTTGAGCAATATGATATACGAACAATGCAAACAACATAACCAATTCAACACTGATACATGAGTGGAGGTACAGGTTTAGTATTTATTTGAATTTGTTCAACAAAAACAAAGTTAAAGGGAATACACATGGGCAAATGCACGGTGGTTTATGGGACTTTTTTCTTTACAAAATTGAAACAAATGAGAATGTGTGCACAAGTTTGATCTTTTGTTTGTTTTTTATTGTTAAACATGTGTCCGATTAAGAGAACAAATTTAGTTGAATTACATACGCCGAAATACACATGCAAATATGACAACCGGGAAAAAAAATTTTTTAAGTCAAATTTCCAAGAAAGTTTACACCTTGTCGCCTCGGCGTAAGGGAAAAAATATAATACGGTCCATATTAAGTGAAATAATTATGGAAAACGAATAAGTACTGGAGGGCTACTTATGCTGCAGAAAATTTGTGCTTCTCAATTTTAGCTTAATAAGAAATACAAATTAAATAACACAAAAAACACCACTGTAAAGGAGAACAAATAAAAATAAACAAAAATAATAATAAATATTATTTGCAATATCGAACTGCAAATAAAAATAATATTTTCTTAAAAAAATTTCCTATTTTGTCATAAACAACGCGAATGGACATCATAAACCACTGTAAAATAAAATAAAAAAACAAGCGTGCCTTTGTTGATAGGAATGAACAAATTCATACACAATGATTTCTTGCTTTTTGTACTTTAATGTTGATCAAATTTTTGAGCGTTGAGCGGAATAGACAAGTACACAAGTTGACAAGTTTGATTCGACCTATGATGAAAATAAGCAAGTGTTCAACTTGCATGTGGTTCGA
>OX637537.1:36812426-36827426 GCA_951800035.1 Linnaemya tessellans
ATGAACTAAAAACAATATTAAAAAAACCATACCAGTTTGACCACACCAATACAACTGTTTCCTTGCTCGCTATATGCTTTTACAAATTTCAATATGGCCATATTGAACAAATTTAATTTCTGTTTTGATTTTTTTAAAACAGACGGTTACTTCGAATCTGGCAATACTTATGTCATTCTATTCTGTCACAAAATTCAGTATGTTATCTGCACTGAACGAAATGAATCGATTTACGTTTGACCAAAGTTGGGATTTATTGGAAATTTATTTCTAAAACAAAGACAATTAGTCCAAATTGCACGAAAATGGTGTACAAAATTTGGTCGCAGAGAAATATTAACAGTGCCCGGTATACGCAAGTTTATTGCTAAAGTCTGTGAAACTGGTTTCACTGTTGATGCGCCAAAACGTAAGCGTGCTCGTACAGTGTGATCGAACCTGTGACTCGTCTCAAGAATTGAACATTTGAATCGTTTATTCTAAAAAGGGTATAACCAAAACGGAAACAGAAATTGAGTTTTTGGGTGATTATTGTGCTATGAAAGTAAATACATCATCTAGAAAAAAAATTAAATTTCCCCAGGTGATGGTGATCCAAAGGCGAGAATTTCTTGTTTAGTGTAAAAAGGACGCAAGCAACAAGTAAAATTGAGTTTTTGGGTCGATTAGCGACTGTGTTTGACTTTTATTTGCTTAAAATTCATACGGCAATGATTGAGAAAGAGAAAAATAGTGATGTTACTGTTTGCGTGAAAAATAAAAATAATAAAACAATTGGTTTAAATTTAAAATCAGAGAAGTATTCTCAATTTTATTTATTACCTTTTTATTTGTGTTGAAATGGCGGTATTTGCTTTTTTGTGTGTAACACAACGATAAGTTTTATAATAATAATAATTTTAAATCAACAATATAACGAGTGGTTTATTCGTTAAAATCTATGTTAAAAATCCCTCACAAGGATGAAGTAAAAAGTAGCAATAATCTTTAACGAATTACCAACTTATCAAGCAAATTATCTTGATTTTCAAATTGAACTTAAACATTGCCGCCCACCTTGCAATATCTGGTGAGTTGCAAAGAATTACTTAAAAACAAGAGTAATATATATATATATATATATATATATATATATATATATATATATATATATATATATATATATATATATATATATATATATATAAAACAATATTTTAATTAATTTAATTTTACATTTCGTTTTAAAACTATTTAATTTTAATTGTAGTCAAACGACTAGGTACCAGAACTAGCTGGATAAGTTTCCCATGGAACAAAGCAAATGAGATGTAGTTTTCTGCAGACTACATACTGCACCCATGCGGGTAGGGTTCAAAACCAGTTTTTGTCCCATCAAATAGGGGACTGGCCAGAAATGACCCAACCAAATATGGTATACTGGGCCAATGGAAACCCGGGGTTCGAGTAGATTTTGCCTTTTAATATGAGAGGAGAGACTTCTGGACCTATCACAAGCGCGACTCTTCCGGACACATTAAAATTGGGGTCAGCTAATTGCATACCCATAAAATGCTCCTTAATGGAATCGTCAACGCTATGAGTAGGCGTCACCACTCCTTTCATTTTTCGGACTTTAACCGTTAGTTGAACATGCTGTGATGTGTCATGTATCGAACAAACATGGACTAACGAAATGGAATCCTGACCCATAGTGGATACAGGCACCTTAAGGCTGTGGATTAAACTGTCACAAATGTAACTCATGCTACAGCAAAGATAAATAACTGCTCGGACTTAGATCCGACATGTAAAACTACCTTAACCGTAGGAGAAAAGGTTATGACATGCCGAATCGATAAGTTTGACACGGTAGGAACCACGGACGGACGTTGAGCAGCAGATTGACGCTTTTGGACTTTCTGGAGATTCTTAGTTGGTTTCGAGTGCAAGAGAGAATTATGCTTCCCCTTGCACTTTTTGCACTGGCCATGGCTTTGGCAGTCACGGGCCACAAGGTCATGTGGAAGACACCGCGAACAGTAGCGATGCAGCAGGACCATTCGAATTCGCTTCTCGTAATCCATCCTTTTAAATAAAGGGCATGTAGCGAGTTTGTGACGCTTTTGACAAACGCGACAAATTATTTGCGAGGGACTAGGTGTCCCTTTCGAACCCGAAGTTCAATTTGCACCTGATGTTGGATCAGGGTT
The DNA here is from genome assembly GCA_951800035.1 of Linnaemya tessellans. Taxonomy (NCBI): domain Eukaryota; kingdom Metazoa; phylum Arthropoda; class Insecta; order Diptera; family Tachinidae; genus Linnaemya; species Linnaemya tessellans. The sequence continues at coordinate 36,814,619 of OX637537.1, forward strand.
TTTATTGGACGAAGATTGTGCAGCTACTGGAGCTGCACCCACTGCATGGGCAGTAGTAACCGAAACACTCGGAGTCGGATTGTTTTCGATGTTGCTATTAGACATGGGCGCAGAGACAGCTGCTGGTTCGCTGGGTGCAACAAATGCAACCTCAGGATCCTTCACAGGCGGTACCCCGGCCGCTCTACCCTCCACCTCCATAGCTTCCTCGTAATCTTCGAGCAAAGCATCCTCAAAAATAATTGGCAAAGATTCCATTATACTGGGAAAAGGCGGAGGTTAAAATAAATACTTTTAATTTAATAATAATTTAACTAGTCAGAATGACCAGTTTTGTGATCGGTCGCTTTACAATTCCACCTTCTGTGTGTATGTCCGCGACTCGTACGTGATTATCTGTTCCTGGGTAGGTTCTAATGACTGCATAATTTCCAAGAAGTCGGTGCAAGTTGTTCGTTTCGAATTACCACTATATCGCCTACAACAATATTACGTTCATAATTTTTCCACTTGTATCGTTTATGTAAGTTAGTCAAATACTTTTCTTTCCATCGTAAACAGAAATATTGAGCAAATGCTTTGACTTTTTGATATCTATTTACTAGACTAATCGGAGATTCTAAAATGGATGGTTCTGGAGGAGCCAGAATCGGAGATCCTATCAAAAAATTACCTGGGGTAAGAGCAACAGGTTCATCAGGATTATCACTCATCGTGCATAGCGGTCGAGAATTGGGGCAGGCCTCTATTCGAGCAAGAACGGTAGAGAGTTCCTCAAAAGTATACATATTTAATTGATTGAACCTCTTTCCGGAAGTGAAGCTTGAAACTTCGAACTCCTGCTTCCCACAAACCCCCCATATGCGGAGCGCATGTAGGTACAAAACGCCATGAAAGACCGTTAATTCCAAAGGTGGAACACATTCTAGCACGACTTTCTGCTAAAAATGTCTTAAATTCTCTTTCCAGTTCTCTAGAAGCACCTACAAAATTCGTTCCATTATCAGAAAATATGGTATGTGGGCAACCACGTCTTGAAACAAAACGGTTAAATGCAACCAAAAACATATCCGTTGTCAAATCCGAAGTGACCGCTAAATGAATAGCTTTAGTGGAAAAGCATACAAAAATACAAACATATGCTTTCAGAATTTTACTCGATCTAACACTAGAACTTTTCATATCGAATGAACCGGCAAAGTCTACGCCAGTAGTTGTAAATGGACGATCTAAACTAGTTCCTTCAGGAGGTAAAGCTCCCATGATTTGACTACATGTGCGTTTACGATCCAGTATACATCGTTTGCAGCGATTCACAATAGAGTTTTTAGCCTCGGCACCCAATACTCAATTCTCAAAATTCTAAGCATAAGTTGATTTCCACCGTGAATAGAAATCTTGTGCACAAATTCAACTAAAAGTAATGTGAAACGACAGGAATAGGGCAATAATATAGGATGACGTTCTGTATAAGCCAATGAAGGTGATTTAGCTAAGCTGCCATTAAGTCGCATAACTCCATCCGTATCCAGAAACGGATTTAAGCACAAGAGAGCACTCTTTGAAGAAAGAGGTTTCTTAGCTGCAAGACATACATACTCATCAGCAAAATGTACTTTTTGCGCGACAATAGCCAAACGTAATTTTACCTCTTTTGTATGGTCTCTATTATGAGCTAATAAGGCCTAGGTTATTTTAATGACAATAAAACCAGATATTTGGTATGCCGATGGGGAATCCACTTTCACCAACCATAGCTGATCTGGTACTTGACAATTTGTTAGACGAAACTCTACAAAAACTTAGCGTGGAAAACATCCAATTAAAATACATAACTAAGTATGTAGATGATTTATTAGCAATTGTAAAATCCGAAGAAAAAGAAAAAATTTTAAAGTTTTTCAATAGTTTTCATCCAAAAATACAATTTACCATGGAAATAGAGACAAATAATACTATTGCCTACTTAGACACAAAAATACTAAGGAACAACAACAGATTAATAACAGACTGGTATAAAAAAGATACCGCTTCCGGCAGAATCATAAATTTCAACTCCACACAACCGAAACATCAAATAATCAACACTGCCAAAAACTTAATCTTCAGAATTCTCCATCTTAGTGACAAACAATTCCACGAAAAAAACATAAAATACATCAGAAAAACGTTAATAAAAAATAGTTTCCCCAATAAACTCATCAGCAAAATGATCAGCGAAACTAACATAAAGTTGAACAACAATACAATAGATAACAAATCCATCACTGAAAATGAAGAAAAGATATATTACAGCGTACGTTACATCCCTGGATTGACTGATAACAAAAACATAAGAATTGCAATAAAAAACAACAACATAAATTTTGCATACAAACCAAACACAACAATAAATAAAATCTTTTCAAAAATTAAAGCGCCAATTAAAAAACAACAACAAAGTAATGTAGTCTATGAAATCAAGTGCAAAGGTAATGAAAACAACAGCTGTGATATGTTATACATTGGAACTACAAAAAGAAATTTAGAGACCAGAATGGAAGAACATAAGAAAGATATAGAGAAAAATAAACAATCAACAGCATTAGCACAACATATACTGGACACTGGACACACAGCTGATTTTGAAAGAGTCAAGATCTTGGACAGAGAGAATATTGGAAAGAAAAGATATACAATAGAAAGCTTAAGAATACAACAAAGGATAGAGAAGACGATGAATTTAAAGGAAGATACAGACAACATCAGCACGAGCTACAAAGTAGCATTGAAATAAACGGTGATGTGAACTTAAGCTGTGATATTAACATAATAAAAGTTTTAATTTTCAATGTTTGAAAAAATGTTAAATTATTGAAAAAATTAGCAAAGTTTGTAAGTAAACAAATTGAGAAAAATGTTTAGACATATATGTATATGTAAAATCATTAATTAATGTTTTTTAATAATAAAATAGATTTCCCAACCCTTGATAAAGTCAACAAATAATTGACGAAACGTCGGGAAAAATGAAATAAAACTTGTTTTATTGTCATTAAAATAACCTAGGCCTTATTAGCTCATAATAGAGACCATACAAAATACAAATACACTTTGGCCATATAAACACAAATAAGTAATTTTACCTCTTTGACTTCTACCTCTGACAGCGTATGAGATGTATACGAGTGACAACCTTTGTGGACTGTATGTGTATTCCTATAGAATCTAAATATGTATGCTATCACTCGAAGAGCACGATCAAAAGAAGAATATCTTTCTAAAATATCATCATAATTCGCAAAAAATGAAGCATGAGTTTTGACAGCACGAGCTTGAAGATCGGTGTCAAGTGAAGTGAGGCTTTGTCGCTTCCACGAAGATTTGTTTTCTCGAAGCCATTGTGGGCCGTTCCACCATAGATTGCAGTCTGTTAATTCAGACGGTGCAACGCCACGACTTCCTAAATCAGCAGGATTATCCTCTGACTTCACATGGTGCCAATTATGACTACCCACAATTTCTTGAATCTTACACACTCTGTTGGCGTCCAAGAACTGGCGTCTTTTCTAAGCCAGGAAAGGACGATCGTAGAATCAGTCCAGCAATAAATTTGACGAAGGGGTACATCAATCTCACCTAATACAGTCTTCAATAACTCTGATGCTAGAAGAGCACCACAAAGCTCTAGACGAGGTATAGAGATAGATTTAATAGGCGCAACCTTTGTTTTACACGTCAATAAATGGGTAAAAATCGCATTATTTGAATTTTCAATACGAATATATATCACCCCCGCATATGCCTTTTCCGAGGCATCTGAAAAAACATGAAGTTCAACGGATGATTCAGGTTCATATTGAACCCATCTAGGAATGTGTATTTTGTTAACCTCATGGTAAGAAGAAACAAACTTTTCCCATTCAGCCATCGTCGAAGGCGTAAGTGAATCATCCCGACTTATGTTATCTTGCCAAATCTTTTGCATAATCATCTTAGCGACAATTATTACCGGACCCAGCCATAAAACAGGATCAAACAATTTCGCTATAATGGACAAAACCTCTCTCTTAGTATAAATAGTTCGGATGATAATTGGATCCACTTTAAAGTAAAATGCGTCTAATTGCGCATTCCACTAAATGCCCAGTGTCTTAGAACTACTTGACTCAACAAAAGTCAAAAGTTTAGCATCAATTAAGTGAGCAATAGGAAGTTCTGACAAAATTGTCTTGTCGTTGGAAGTCCACTTTCGGAGCTCAAAACCCGCTGATAACAAACACGCAGTAAGTTGATCACGAGCGATCAACGCTGTTGCGATATCATGAGTTCCAGTCAGTACGTCGTCAACGTACATACATTTCCGAAGGATATGTGACGCAATAGGATACTCATTTTCACAGTCATCCGCAAGTTGCAGTAACGTTCGAATGGCAAGATAAGGTGCACAATTGACCCCAAAGGTTACCGTCTGTAACTCAAACTCGCTAATCTCATTTGCAGGAGAATCTCTAAAGAATATACGTTGAAATGGGCTATGTATCTCATCAAGTCTAATCTGGCGATACATTTGAGTAATATCGCAATTAAAAACAAATTTGAAAAGTCGCCAACGTAGTATAAGTAATACTAAATCAGCCTGCAATGTAGTTCCTACATATAGACAATCGTTCAGACCAGGGCCGGAAATAAGAGTTATTTTTCAATTTTTGAAGAAATAAATCATACATAAATGAACATCGTAGAAAACTTTTAATTACACCATCATGATTTTTAGGCGAAATGCATCCAACATATTGCATGATTTTTAAATTTTAGATTTTTATTTTAACAATCAAAAGTAAAAGATATTTATTTTTTTAAATGAAAAATAAAAGTTATATTTGATTTTTATATATTTAAATGAAAAATAAAAGTTATTTTTGATTTTTATATTTTTAAATGAAAAATAAAAGTTATTTTTGATTTTTATATTTTTATATCAATAATAAAAATCAATTCAAAACTCTTATTTATTTGTTGATGCCGTATGTATTATAATATGCTGCTTCATTAAAATTTCTATATGAATATAATATATTATGTGACTTATCCATTATCAGCTATAAATACATGAATGCATAGAAATAGCTTATAATTTTTGGCTGCCATTCAAGTCAGTGTTAAGAGGTCGTTTTCAGGTGTTCAATTATCATAATTGATTTTGAATGTTCCTCAGATAAATTATATCTCAAATCTCCCAATATTAATCTGAGTGCTGAAAATTACCTTTCACTGACTTGAGTGGCAGGTACAGAATGAACAATTAAAGCTAATATTCGAAGCCATGGAAACACAAACATATTACCTATGTCACGAATTTCGAATTTTCATTTAAAAATATAAAAATCAAAAATAACTTTTATTTTTCATTTAAAATAATAAATATCAAAAATAACTCTTATTTTCTATCTAAAAATATAAAAATCAAAAATAACTCTTATTTCTTGATTTTTTTGATAAAATTCATAACAGTTACAGTCCCTGGTTCAGACTATTTCCGGTAGACGTTTTATTGGACGCATTGAACACTACCCTTAATTTTGTAGTTTTTCTATCTAACTTTATTACTGGGTGACGAGGTAAATAACAGCACAAAGTCGATAAAGAATTTTCAGCTACATGCCTCATATGGTTCAATGACAAATATTATTTTACTACATTATCATACATCTTCTTTATTAAAGGTTTTCTTAAGTGAGAAGACTCGTTTCTTAAAAACTGGGACATAACATATGTCTTAAACGACCCTAAAGAAAGCTTATGAGGAAATTCCGCTTTGAAAGGAAGTGTAACTATGTAACGGCCTTCGGATCCACGACGCGTTGTATTTTTGTAATTAGTTTCACAAATTAAATCCTCTTTAGATAGTATTTTCCTTTTCGGGGTTTCCTCTAGCTCCCAAAATTTCAACAAATTCGAATTTAAATTGTCCTCCTCAGAAAATTCTACTCTAGTAGAGTAAACTTGAAAAGAAGATTGTTGTATAGGGTCCGTAATAATCCACCCGAAGACGGTCTTTTGAGCTAACAATGACCCTAGAACATTTTGTCGAATGTCACTATTATTATTCTTGGATACAAATCAGCACCTAATAAGAGATCAACTGGCCTACAATCGTAAAATTGAGGATCTGCTAAAGGTAGATTTGGCAACTCCCTTTTAAGTACTGAACAAATTTTTCTAGAAATAACAGATACCGCCTGGTTTACTCCAGAAATTTTGGCATTCGTAGAATGCGCATAAATTTTTAAACGATTCTGTAAACGTTCAGAAATAAACGAAGTTTCCAAAGCAGGGTCAAGAAGGGCGCGGGCTGGATACGTAATACCCTGGTGACGTATATTCACCATTGCTGTCCCTAATAAGACCGTTCGATTTTCTGACAAATGAAAAACTTGACGATTTATGGGTGCCGACGAACTGATACCGGGAGAAGTAGAAGGTAGTCTGAATATAGTTGTCTTGAGTGTGCCAGTTGTGAGGAGCTGGCAACTACATTACATGTTGAAGAACTTCTAGTATTATTCTCAGAAGGAGCAACATTTCTATGAAACATGGTATGATGCCTCTTGTCACAATGAGTACAATTATGAACGCTATTACAATCTTTAACTTCATGTGTGCGAGATAAACAATTAACGCAACAATGAAATTTTTTAACTGTAGAATATCTTTCTGAAATTGAAAGATTTTTAAACCGCTTACAATCCCGTAAAAAGTGATTTTGATTCTTACACAGTGCACACGAATTTGAATTATATTTATTCACATGATGAGTTTTCACATTGTGAGTTACTTTCTTTTTTTCATGTGATGAATCTCTAATATCCCGCAGACATTCCAAAGTTTGAATTCTTTTCGTCAAGAAAGCATCTAAATCTTTCCAAGAAGACAAAACGAATTTGTCTTTTATACTTTGTTCCCATAGGGTTACAGTGTAGTCTGGAACCCGCTGAATACAGATGAAAGCGATCATAGGATCCCAATTCTCAGTTGGAACGTCATAAATTGACATCGCAGACAAACAACTATTTATACCCCTTTGCAATGCCTTAAGACACGCACAAGTCTCTTTATCTATTACTGGCAGGTTGAAAAGGAGGTTAAGTTGGTTGTTGACTAGCATCCGTGGATTTTCATATGCGTTTTTCAAGCTTTTCCACGCTATGTCAAAACCTTGGTTTGATAGAGGGCATTTCGAAACAATTTCTTTTGCCTCCCCACTTGTTTTACGCAGCGAGTGACAAAGTCGCTCAATGTTACTAAGTCGTGAACTGTTCACATATAAAGCTGTAAATAAATCCCTGAAAGCGGCCCAAGCTATATAATTGCCATCAAACATGTCAACATCACAAGGCGGTAACGTCAAATTATGACCTGACATATCCATTTTATTTTCAGTTAAACCTATCGAGTTATTCGCTTTTTCATCTAATTGGAGATTATGAATTTCTCGATTAATATTGCCTAAACACGTCACAAAGGACTTGTAAGCAGCACGATATTTACTTGCAACTTCAGAGTGATCCGCTTGTTCTAAACCTTTAGCAGGTTTCAAACTGTCAATACATTTCTCATGTATTGCTTTAACTTTTTGCCACAAATCTTTTAATTCTTCACTATGAAGTTCTAGCTCAAAAATAGTATGAGTATCAGCTTCTATTTCGTTAAAGCAAGCTTCAAAAGTTATAAGAGCATCCGCAGCTCTAACGAATTTATCTAATGTTGTCGACATAATGTGTTTGTGTTTTTACTTGCAAAGTTTAAAGTTATACTAAATGTATATATAATTAATTACAAATATGTAAGTTAAGTTTTTCGTCACAATGTTTGAAAACCAAATAAGCCAAATAAATTCTCTCCAGAATTTAAATTCGAAAATATTCAATTATAATAATAATATTTATAATTAAATATATGAACAATTTAAAGAAAATTGAAGTTAATATTTTCAAACAATTGCAATATTAATCAAACCGACCGACCGTAGAGTACACTTCACTTTACAAGTAAAAGAAAAAATGCCAGCAACAACAAGTAACAGAGTATTTGGTATCTTTATGAAAATGTATGTACGTATATAAATACTAAACGTAAATGCACCAAAACAAACCAAATTATTTATACACTTGAAGTTATTACTATTATTCAATTGTCACGGAATGAAATAAATAAAAAGTTCCAAAGGGGAATTGTAATGCGATCAACCGCTATGTATATGTGTAAATGGATGTGTGTATATTTTTATTTAATGCACAAATAATTTGGCAATATTCCATACAATTGTTATAAATTCTATAAAACACGCACTTTAAAATTCAAAAGTTACGTTTTTTTTTCCAAATAACTTTTAATTAAAATTTAGCGATGAATATATTAAAATCCAAATGCAGAATGGCAAATATGGCGATCCTTTTAATTAAAAAAAAAGAGAAGTTATTAAGGCACTTTTTGAATTTTTCTTCCAAAGAATCCGGCTCGAGGGACCAAATGTTTGCGTGAAAAATAGAAATAATAAAACAATTGGTTTAAATTTAAAATCAGAGAAGTATTCTCAATTTTATTTATTACCTTTTTATTTGTGTTGAAATGGCGGTATTTGCTTTTTTGTGTGTAACACAACGACAAGTTTTATAATAATAATAATTTTAAAACAACAATATAACGAGTGGTTTATTCGTTAAAATCTATGTAAAAACTCCCTCACAAGGATGAAGTAAAAAGTAGCAAACATTTGGTCCCGGCTCGAGGGACCAAATGGTTGCGTGAAAAATAGAAATAATAAAACAATTGGTTTAAATTTAAAATCAGAGAAGTATTCTCAATTTTATTTATTACCTTTTTATTTGTGTTGAAATGGCGGTATTTGCTTTTTTGTGTGTAACACAACGACAAGTTTTATAATAATAATAATTTTAAAACAACAATATAACGAGTGGTTTATTCGTTAAAATCTATGTAAAAACTCCCTCACAAGGATGAAGTAAAAAGTAGCAATAAACTTTAACGAATTACCAACTTATCAAACAAATTATCTTGATTTTCAAATTGAACTTAAACAGTTACGATTTTTATATAATTTTGAAAACAAAATTAAAGCACCTTTAATTTGATATACATAATTTGTGCGATATCTGAGTATAAGAATTTTTTTAAGATGTTTAGTGTAAAAAGGGCGTAACTGCAAACTCAATATTATTTTATGTTTATCAAAAAATTGCAAATAGTAATAACTTTCACAGGAAAAAATATCAGATTTTTATAAATAATGTTAGGGTCGCTAGGAAGTTTTCTTTGATTTACTCGAAACTATAAGATTGTTAATTGCGCCTTTTTTACAATAAACAATTAATTTCACGCACCAGTTTACGTCGAATTTTGCGAGAATATCTCGGTATGACGCCTTTAAAAGTTCAATTGGATCAAGAGTTGGAGCCGCATGGCTATCCATCTCACCGGAACATATGTACTTCACAACAACAAAATAAATTTGGCAAAATTTCAAACCGCTTTTGTTTAATTGCATTTTTAAAGTTAAATGGCCCACCTTATATAAACTATCTCTGGGTTCAATAGTCTAAAATCTTGTAACTTGACTGGAATTTAATATATAAAAAATGTAGTCAACAGTATTCTCACCAATTTACTTTTTCCGACTGATTGCAAAATTGCTAAAGTTATTCCTATCAGGAAAAGTACTGCCACTGAGGAGTTCAGGCCAATCTCTTTGTTCCCTGTTTTATCGAAAATTGTTGAACATGTCATCAAGGAGCAAATTATGTTGTTTTTGTTTCAAAGCTCTTTATTAAACCCGTACCAATCAAGGTTTCGTGAAACCGCGCTTTGACAAGGGTAACTTAGGACTATTGGTGTCCCTAGATTTATATAAGTTCTTTGATAACGTTAGCCATGCAGTGTTAATTTGTAAACTTCGTATTATCTTCGGATGCTCCTTATCCGCTTGCAAATTAATATTTTCCTACTTATGTGATCGATATCAATATGTGCATTGAAGTAGCTCTGACCTGTAAACAGAGCCGTACCTCAAGAATCTGTCATTGGCCCTCTGCTGTTTATGCAATACCTTAATGCCTTTTTTCCTTAGTAAATGAATCTGAATGTGAATAATTTGTATTTGCTGATGATATTCAATTTATGTTTAAGGGCCATCCTCATTGCATTGATGCTTTTGAAACTGGTGTTAATTACTTTTTTGATAACGTTTCATTGTGGATGAGAAATAGCTAACTGCAAATAAATTCCGCGAAGACTAAGGCTATGCTTTTTAAATCTCAAAACCCTCCGGCAAGTTTATCCATTTTTGTTGATGGTGTGGCCATTGACTTTGTGGAACGTACGAATTGCCTTGGGGCTGTTTTTGGATAACCACCTTATATTTAGATACCACTTTTGTGATGTTACTTCTAAAATTAATTTTACACTACCAAGATTATATTCCCTAAACTTATATTTACCAGTATCTATCAGGAAATGTGTTGTACATTCTTTGCTGAAGTCAAGTTTATTTTGTATTGAAATGTATTCTGGGTATAGTGTTAAGGATCTTAACAGATGTTCTTTGCTTTTTAATGGAACAATACGTTTCGTTTATAGATTAAAGGTCCTGATCATGTTTCGCAGTACGTTAACGACTTTTTGGGGTGTAATTTTAAACATTTTGTTAGTATCCTTATGATGTTCTTTTACTAGTATAAAGTAGTGTTTGATAATTGCCCTGAGTATATCTGTAGACACCTACGTTCAGTTAGGAACCTACAGCTGCTGTTTTCAGTGAGAAATCATCTTATCTATGATAGATTTTTCCATGTCCCTATTATCAAACGATGGTACTCTTTACCTCGTTCGCTAACAGGATTTCACTTGACTCCGTCCACATTTAGGAAAAATCTTGTAGCATATGGTATAATGAAGAACCTTTAAATTTTAATTCTTTATTATTATTGCTTTTTTACTGGTTGTTACCTATGTATTTAACTTATGACATCCTACCAACTATATATGGCTCTAAGAACTCGGTTGGTTTTTATATAATAAAAAAATAAATAAAATGTAAAATATGTCTTTCATTTTATTATATCTTTCAGTGGGTCGAAGAAAGCTTTACTGATTTTGTGAAAGGAATTAATTGGAGAAGTTATGTTGTGTGTGACGTAGCGTATCATAATGTCAACAATTGGCTTTGGTCACCGTTTATTGATCGGGGTCCTGCCAATCGATTATATATTGAAATTCAATTTACAATTAGGGACTGCTCGCTTTTCCCAGGTGAGTAATACAAAAAATATGCCCATATATAGTATATATATATATATATATATATATATATATATATATATATATATATATATATATTATATATATATATATATATAATATATATATATATATATATATATATATAATATATATATATATATATATATATATATACATATATATATATATATATATATATATATATAAATATATATATATATATATATATATATATATATATATATATATATATATATGTATATAAATATATAATATATATATATATATATATATATATATATCTATGTGTATATATATATATGTGTATATATATATATATATATATATGTGTATATATATATATATATATATATATATATATATGTGTATATATATATATATATATATATATATATATATATATATATATATACATATATATATATACATAATATATATATATATATATATATATATATATATATATATATATATATAATATATATATATATATATATATATATATATACAAATAATATATATATATATATATATATATATATATTATGTGTATATATATAAGTATATATATATATATATATATATATATATATATAAGTATATATATATATATATATATATATATATATATATATATATATAAATATATATATATATATATATATATATGTATATATATATATATATATATATATATATATAAATATATATATATATATATATATATATATATATATATATGTGGTTTTATTTTAGCGCAACATAATAATATAAGAAATATAATGAAAATTACTTGTACAAATTTCAAACTTGTCAAAACACGAAACAATTGCTTCTGACTTTCCTCCTCCTGAGTTTAGTTATTCCCCAGTTGACAAGTATAGAATGGTTTTTTTGTCGGGGAAATCACAATTGGAAAAAGAAATTCTTGCTTATATTCATAATTTGGCTGTATATGTGTGTTTTAGAGTATTTTTTTAATATACAATGGAAAAATTGAGTGACTCAAATATAAATAGTTGTTTCTCTCTTTAAGTAAATAAAAACGGAATATGTACGAGTATGTACGCACTTTAAGGAGCACAAGTTTTTTGGTACCTTAAACTGTGCTGCAAGCGTAACGCATAAAAAATATATCAGAATTCATAACTTGATGAAACTATTATATACAATTATGCATGTTTGTACATCTGTGTGCATATAATTACATATATATCAGTATTTGTTTATTGGTATTCCAACGTCAATTCATTTTCGCAAAGCACGTTACATAAGTACTTATCGCGGATGTATTTCATTTGAGGCCAGTTTCAGCCAGCTCCTAAACTTCATACATTGTTGTAATGTGAGCTAGTGAGTGATTTTTTAATTGCTGTTGGATTGACGCGTATATAATACTGACATACAATGAAGTACATAACAGAAATAAGGTCCGTTCATCACTTTTACCATCTTATAAATAAAAATGAGAAAATTATTACGTGGTTTT
>OX637537.1:36832426-36854926 GCA_951800035.1 Linnaemya tessellans
GATAAAATGGTCGTGGCAATTTTTAATGGCGTTTTAAGAATATCAAAATGTAACGATTTAGAATGTTATTCTATTAATTAAGAAGAGGAATGAATTGAGCGATTTGAAAAGCATTCAAGAAAGCGCGTAAATTCGCTTATTTTTATGTTATTTGTTGCAATTTATCTCCTAAAATCTCTGCAATATACTTACATACCATAAACTATTCATAACTTTCATTTTATTTGCGAAAAAACTCAGTATTAAGGCAATAATTTGCACCATAAATAAAGTTCTAATATATAGTTTTGGGGGAAAAATTCATGCTAGATTCATAATATTTATTAAAAAATTCCTGGCAAATATGTATTTCTTTTTTCTGTGTACATACAAAACAACATAATAATATTAATATATAAAAAAAATAATCTTTTATTTAAATTATTCTATATCTTCCTGTATGAAAGGATCTAAAAGTAACGAAATTTCTTCATCATCTAATAGTTCTTCATTTCGAGGGCTAAGAAATGGTTTTGTTGAAAAAGTCGAAGTTAATGGATCTGATGACATAAGCAAATATTTAAAAAGATCTTCCATTGTTGTCTCTCGTGACATCTTTCTAGTGTGATGTTCACGAATAAATCTGAAATCTTTGTTCCGAGACTCAAGCGCATCCTCCGACATCATTCCTATCGGAAGTGCCGCATTTTGAATTATGTCTGCGCCGTGTATCAAAATTTTGTGCACACTCGATGGCATATAGTACCATTCGTACAATTCCACGTATAGTTCCGCAGTATCCATTGTATACTTTCGGAACGCTTCCACATTAATTGCATAACCAGATGACATAGTTCTCAAAATTATTCCTAGCCTTTTTATTAAATTTTCATTTACTCCTGTTATTTGAGAAGTTAAGGAAGGTTGCTGAAAAAATTTTCTAGCGGTATTACCGTCATTTGAACTTCCCTCTCCCGGCTTTGGAATATCAATAAGCAAATTCATTTCTGATTTCAGAGCATTAATTATCTCTTTTTTTCTTTTATTATGTGAAGCTTTATCAGATTCACTACGAGCTCGCCATTTTTAATTTCAATTTTGTAAGATATATGAAATACACATTCCAGGCACCTTATCCACGCATGCAATGTCGATAATCCATATTCGTAAAAGTTGGCCCTTACACTCAAGGCTTTAATTTCATTTAATTTATTCATAGTGGTTGGCGTTGCTCCACAAATACCACATGTTTGAGTAGAGGAATCGCTAAGAATTGAGAAAACCTTGCCATCAATCATTGTCAAATAAAAAACATGTTTAACAATAACTGTGGTACCTTCAATTTTAGAGGATGTTGACACTATTGCATCAATTTGATTTTGTATATAATTAGTTTCGCTTTGAATCAAAGATTTTGTTTCCTTTTCAAAAATCAGTTTAATCGGTCTGCAAAAACGTGTAGATGATGGACGTGGGTTTTCCCATACAATATCATCACCGGACTTTAGCTGCAAAGGCACCAAGCAAATTGCAAACAAATATTCATCTGTTTTGCGGGAATCATTTGAACTAAATTTTTGCTTATAGGTTGAGTGTCCACTGCTATCATCACAACCCCATTTATAAATCAAAGTCAATTCCGTACAACTAAAGTTATTTATGACCTCTTTTTGTAACTTTACAATTCTACATGCAGTGTGATCAACTAAGTCCTGCAGAGGCACTTCTGCTATAACATCGGATACTTTTATTCCATTACTTGGGTAGCACTTTTGTTTAGCTTCTAAAATTCTATGATATGATGGGTATATGTCTGCGTTACGAATCTTAGCACCAGCACGCATCGCATTATAACTTGCTTTCGTATATTTTCCATCGATAAACAGACGTAATGCTTCTTCATCTGTATATGGTATTGGTTCCTTCGATTGTCCACTAACAATTGTTTTAATCTTAGTTGCTCTTGTTGGAGATTCGTTTATGTTTTTTAGAATCGCGGCAGCATCCCTCTTGCCAGATTTATAAAGACTAACGCCAGCAGCGAAAGCTAGTTTCTCAGGTGAACATTCACCAACTAAAGCTGACACTTCCAAGCGCTTTCCCTTTTCAGATTTAGCAAAAAAAATCTGATCGAGGTCTGCCAAAATTTGACGTTGACGGTTGGATCCCTAAATCCTCTGGAATTTTTAATGTGTTTTCAGAAGGAAGACAAAAAAGTCCATCTAACCAAATTTTGTTGGAGTCTTCAAAATGTTTTTTAGATCTTTTTGCTTTTATCCATCTTTCGTTAATTGAATACGTTAGTCTCCGTACAGCTAACTTAACTTTATCGCAATAATCTTCCGTTTTAATTTTCTGTAACCGACTCTTAGCAAAAAAATACCTAATAACAGCATTTGTCTTTTCTTTGCTTTGTATTTCGGCAATCCACACATTATATAGTTCTCTCCGTGTTATGGGTATGTTATCTATTTATGTATATAAAAAGTTTACCGGTCAATAATTGCAGCTAATTTTTTTATCATCTAAAGTGGACATTACACAGATAAACACGGCACAATTCATATCACGGGAATCCTATTTAAAAGTTACTCTAAAAACCATAAAATGCTAAATATTGACTTCACAAAATACATATTTCCTCTTACCCATTATTTTACATACAAAACATTTAAATTCAACATTTATTTATAATATAGATAGAACATACCTGACATAATGCAGTATAAAAAAATTAATTCAAAATGTGTTATTGTTTGATGTTACAAACAGTTCAAAAGTGATGCTGTGAATCGACTGGCCTTCTATAACAACAGAGACAATGCAGTTGATCATTTTCGAAACATCATAACAAAGCAAATAAGAAAAATATAAAAAAACCATACATACAGTTATGTACAGTGGATAGTTGTCTAACAAATACCACACAAATTATGTGAATTTTGAAACATAAAAAAATTAACTTTTTTCCAGCTAGATTGGCATCTTGGACCACTGTGCGGTCGGCTAAATTATCTATTTTAAACCATTTAAAGTCTTTTTGAATTGCTGAAAATTTTTCTAAAAAAGTGTTTGTTATTGATGTTATTGAAACACAAAAATAATAATTAAATTTGCTAAAACTATCAATAATATTTGTGAATAATTATATATCACGTTTCGTTAATGCAAAGAAAAGCAAAGAAGAAATAAAATTATCAGTTATCCAACTTAACTCTTGCTATATACATAAAAACTAAAGAAAGTTCTATCGAAATAAAAAGGAAAAATTTTATAATCATGCTGCTGCTTCTAAATGTATAATGTGTAACAAAATTATCATAATTGGTATCATGCTTCTTGTCTAAAAATCTCGCATGAAGTATATGCTACACTTGAGAATAAAGATAGCGCTTGGATTTCACATGCCTCAATTGTCGTAAAAACCCACCACCTCAAAATTATGATGCAGGTTCTTCTGATTTGACTCGTTCTATTAATGATTTGGACAAAAGGATGAGTGCAAATTTTAAAAAAATTACCGAAGAGCTGCGTACTGAACAAAGTGATTTAAAAAAATTAATTGAGTCGTCTGCTTTAGATATTCGTTCAGATTTAACATCATCACTTAAGGAATTACAACAAAATATTGCGGTTTGTAATGATACAATTAAAAGTGTTGAAATTAATACCCTCGATAAAATTAACCATTTGGAGCTGAAGAAAAACTGTCTTTACCGAAGAATAAATCGTGCAGACAATGTTATCTCTGGCATGCCTTTGGGTATTATCAATCTTCATGAAACAGTAATTTGTATATTTGTGCACTATAAGATCAATGCTGATATATGTAAGAGACATAAACCATTGCATTTATATACACAAAGGTGGATCCGTGCTACTGAAGCTCAATAATTTTCATCTTCGTGATGATCTTATGAAGGCATATTTTAAAACTCGCTCTTGGCACTCAAATTGCTGCAAGAGTTTATTTGAATGATCATCTTACTCCAGATTCCAACAAACTGCAGACGATTTGTTGGAATTTACGAAAAGATGAAAAAATATCATGGTTCAGAGTCTTAAATGGAGATTTGCCCTCAGCAAAAATTAAACTTCCTGATGGTACCTTAAAACAACTTAATTTTCAACAGTGCTGTGATTTGCGTGATGGGAAATAAATTTCAACTTGTTATTTCTATGGTGCTGTAAATATTCTTATTATTCTCAAATTTATGCATTTATAATTCCATTAAATATTTTTCATTGATTTTTCTTTAAAGTTTTTAGTTTCGTTATTTTTTTTTATTTAGTTGGCCTTACTAAATTCATAAATTCATGTTAACATAATGTTATCTGAAATATTTGTTTTAAATATGTTATTTTTTAAGAATTATGATTTAAGCTTTTTACTCTTACGACTCCTCTTTATGCCTTTTTTAATTTCTGATGCTACCTGAAGTCAATTTGGGCCCAATTATCAGTGAGGGATATTTTTTTTTATTTAATTCAGATAAATCGAGCCCGTAGGGCCATATATGATTTACAAGTTAATGTAAATGTAATGAGTAAATACTAAAGCTATTACTAAAAATATACGAGTATATATATTTCCAAATAATTACATATTTTAAGATAGAAATGATTTTACAAAACAAATACGTATATGCATATATACAAGATATAAAAAGATGTGTTCAATTATGCAGGCCATACATACAAAACTAGTCTGCGATTAAGATAATTGTAAAGTGAAATGTTTATAATTTTAGGTAAAGCTTGTTATTGATCGTAAAATTTATACAATTTATGCTTAAAATGTGTGGGCGAGGGTTCAAAATTTCTAAGGCTAATAGGAAGATTATTATAACTTCTGGTTACACGTACCAAGAAGGATCTCTCAAATGTAGAGTTATTTATTTTGGGTATGATCAGTTGAGGGCTATGCGTAGATCTAGAAAAATGAAAAAGTTGACTCAAATTGGAATTGTTTTTAATTATACAATAAAAATAATACAATGTCCGTATTCTAATAAAGTCATGAAAAGTACATTTTAAAAATATTTTAGCATGTTGTGAAACATGTTGAGTTATTTTCAAACCAAAAATAAATCTAACAATTCGATTAAAGATCATTCTTAAACGATTTAGGTTAGACATTGTAAAGCCGCTGAATATTTCCAAACAGTACACAATATGAGTCATTAGCAATGACTGAGCCAATCTGATTTTTATTCTAAGTGGAAGGTATACATTAAGACTGTATAAATTTCTTAAGGTGTAGTTAACCTTGGTAGCGACAGAGGAAATATGTGAACTAAAAGACAATTTATTATCAAGCATTAACCCAAGACATTTCATCACGTCAACAAATGGAATGCATATGCTATTAAAGATTATTCTTAAGTTTATAGGGTTTGGTGTCCCAAATATTAATGCTTGTGTCTTTGACGGGTTAAAATTAAGTTTATTGTAGTCCGCCCAAGACGAAACTAAAGACAGTGTATAATTTATATTTGCTTGAATACAATCCAGGAATTGTGCTTCACCATTGAATAGAAGATTAATGTCATCTGCAAAAAGAAAAACTTTGCACAGTGTATAATTTATATATGCTTGAATACAATCCAGGAATTGTGCTTCACCATTGAATAGAAGATTAATGTCATCTGCAAAAAGAAAAACTTTGCACTGGGTATTATTAATAAAATTAACAAAATCGTTCATGTACATAAGAAAAAAAAGTGGGCCAAGAATCGATCCTTGGGGTACGCCACTAGTACAAGTGGAAACATTTGAACTACAATTACCCTCCCCAACTAACTGCTTTCGATCTGTTAGGTAAGAATATATTAATTTGCAACGAAAAGGCAGGAAAATTAAATTCATTAGCTAGTTTTTTAACTAATATGGCATAATTAACTGTGTCAAATGCTTTGCTAAGATCAAGAGAGATTAACGTGGAAATTTTGTTGTTGTTAATATCATTTCGGATGCTTTCTGTTAAACTTAAGAGCAGAGAAGAAGTACTACCGCCAATACGAAATCCAAAGTGACAATTACTGAGTAAACTCTTAGAACAAAGGTAGTCAAACATCTGATCTTTTATTACTGTTTCGAATATTTTAGAAAGACATGGTAGTATACTAATGGGCCGATAATTGTCCAATGAGGTTGATGATCCTTTCTTTTCAATAGGAACCACCCTCGCCGTCTTCCAGAGGTAAGGATAGCTTGATGTTAAAATTATAGTGTTAAAAATATGCAATATTAATTTGTTTATGTAAGGGAAAATAATGTTGATGAACTTTATTGGAATATTATCCGATCCTAGAGCATTTGATTTGATCTTACTTAGAGCAAGTACCAGATCGTTATTGTTAATATGCTTAAAGTTAAATCCCATTTGTTAAAGGCTATTGAAGTTTGGATGTGCCACGTCTGCTGCTGATTGAGCTGATATGAAATAATTATTAAATGCTTCAGGATCATGTGCATCATAGCAGCTAGGGAAACGATTTTTCTTTTTATTTATATACGCCCACAATTGCTTGCTATTGCCACCACTAAATTTTATTTCCCAATATTCTGCTTTCTTTTTCCTTAAAATGGTTTTTTTTTTTTTTTTTAGGAGTAGGACCAGCACTCACGGGATGACCCATATATATGCAATGCATTGCGCCGGAACTGAAAACGAGGGGATAGTATTGAGGGGACAAATTAGGAAAGATGAGAAGATAGACAGTTTTTTGTAGCTATTTCAACCTTTTACTTCGACGGTTAATTTTTGCTACAGGGCCGACAAAGGTTTTACTTTATTTCTATGTTTGCAATAGATTCTCCAGTTCGCAGAGTTAGAGTTTTCTTTATAAGCTTGGAAAGCTAGATCTCTCATATTCATTGCATATTTCACTTCTTTGATGTTTAATAGATCAGGATTAACTTGCTTTTTAGATCTTTTGATAGGAACTGTCTCATGAAGTTTACTAATAAGAAAATATAATGAATCAAGTTGAGTATTCACATCGGTGGTATTATAAATACTGCGGCAGTTGTAATTAGAAATAACATCATGAAACATATCCCAGTCAACGTTCTCATAGTCTCGGTATTGAATGAATCTATCAGACGCCTCAACCTGCACATCAATACATGCAAATATAAAGGCGTGATGAGTCAAGGAAGGAACTAAAAACTGACCAGAGTATAGGAATGCGGTCATGTTACTGAGAAGCCCAAAGTCTATTAATGAAGATGAACAATGGTGTGTATCAAAATGCGTCGGCAAGTTATTGTGAAAATATTTAAGGTTGTTAGAGAAGCACAGGTTTCTTACGAAGTTAGCATTATGAAAGTGAAATAGATTAGTATTAAAATTCCCTAACACAACGACATGCTCATATTGGCAGCATAAATCACCTAGAATCTCATCTAGTTCGAGTATATTACCGTGAGGCGCATAAACAACTCCAATTAATAGTTTGGACATTTGACAGCGTAATTCAATAAAGAGGCATTCAACACTTTGAGGGTCTGTCTTCTTAAATACAACTTTAGCTGAAAGCCCATCCCGTATATAGAATGCGACGCCACCACCCCTCATATTTTCACGATCGGGAATGTCTACTGAATCATTTGATATATATGGCTTTAACCAAGTTTCTGATACTGCAACGACATCCGCACAAGAGCCGTTTAATATATGACTAAATTCATCAAATTTAGACGTTCTATAAGTAGGATTCATACCTTGTATGTTGACATGAACTAGTTTCAAACCCCTTTCATTAACAAATTTCTCCCTTATCACGCTGTTGTCATTTACGATCGGACCAAGATTACCAAACAGTGGATTCATTGAAATTACAAAAATATAAATTATATATGTATGTGTATATTAGAGTAAGTATGTATGAATGTTATTATTATTATTATTATTAAAATTTTATTTATTAAAACTTAATGGTTATGTAAGGTACATTTTTATGAGAATTTACTTAAGTACTACAGCATTTGAGATCTAAAAATTAAATATACTAATAGTTTGTAATACAGTCTAGAGGAAAATTTTCTTAAAAACCTACTATATACATACTTATGAGATTATAAAGAAATTAGTAAAGGAATCAGCTAATGAGACACTTTCGACATGAAAGGATCCTAGCGATTGCTTAGTAAATTTCTTATTATAGCAAAGGTAGACGATCTGCATTTCTCATTGAATGACAGTGTCAGATCCCTAGTGAATGACTCAATTGTTTTATGATTGTAGTTACTATGAAGTAATATAGTAGGAAATCTATGAGGGAGATTGTGTATAATCTTCAAGGTTTTGTTTTGGATGATTTGCAAATTCTTCCTGTGGGATCGCGACGTTTTGTGAAACCAGACTTGGCAACCGTACGTCAAGATTGGCCGGATAACCATTCGAAATAATAGTAATTTGTTTCGGATATCCAATTTAGACCTCCTGCCTAATATAGGAAACAGTGCTCGACCACACTTTACAGCCTTGTCGCAAATGTAACTGACGTGTTTTTTGAACAGCAGTTTTTTGTCCAGTATAATACCTAAGTATTTAATGTCATCCTTTATAGGGATTATATTTCCCCTCGAGGAAAGAATTATGGCAGGGATTCGTTTAGGAGACTTGTTAAAAGGAAAAATAATTGCCTGTGTTTTACCGTCGTTAACTTTAATCTTCCATCTGTCAAAGTACTTTTGGCTTGAGAGTAATCTTTCTTGCATTCTCTTGATGATTGCATTGGAGACTTTGCCGGGACATAAGAGCATTTTCCATCAGCTGTGATCAACCCCTCCCCATTATAACGTATTTCAGGAATGCCGGAGTTCTTTTGTCTGAGTGCCTTCGACAATTTCCAAAATTTTTTAGATCCTGACGGAAGATTCGAAATAAATCTAAACCAGGATTCGTTTCGGTCCTTTTTAGATGATAGTCAATTAGTCTGTTCAATTGCTTTAATACAGCTATTATCTGAATTCTAGTACTAGGATCACCGCATCTCTGCAATCGTCGCCTAAATTTATTTCTTTGACCTATTAGCATTTTGGAAGTATTTGAGATATCTCTACGCCATGGAGTATTGCGACCAACCGGGATGAAATTACAAGCACCCTTTGCAATGGACGTCAAATCAACAAATGCCGACTCTATATCGTTGGGGGACGATACAGAGTGCCCAATGTTCTGGCGTCTGATTTCATCCTCAACCCAGGTTCTGATGGCGGGCCAATTGGCGCGATAGTACAGAGGAACTGTGACTGGGTTATCTAGGGACTGTCCATAGATACAACAGGAAATTGGGGCATGGTCAGATTGCAAAATGTTTGGAAGGGTTACTAAGTCAGAAAAGGGAATGTTGGAGTTGGTTAACATAATGTCAACTATCGAAGGCTGAATTGGCTTTATGTTAGGCCCAAATCTAGTATAAGAGTTTGGGTGATAAATGTAATAATTATTAGCCAGACTATGACTATATAACTCTAAACCCGCTGAGTTGTTAGACGAGCAGTTCCAATGGCTGTGCCGTGCATTCAGGTCACCGAGTAGAAAGAAATCGTCGAATGACCGTGTCAGTATGTCTAAATCTGACCTAAAGTTGACAGTATAACGTGGATTGTATACAGAAACAAATATAACTGGTCGGTTATTTATAGTTACCTGGATGGAGATAGTCTCGAAAGATTGGGTTCTAAATTTAGGTAATAACTTATGATCTAAAGTTCTCTTTATTGCTATGAGAACGCCTCCTCCGTGTGAAAGCCGGTCCTCTCTGTAGATGTTGTAGCCACCAAATTGAAGCTTGTGGTGTGGTTTCAAAAAGGTCTCATTGAGTAAAAGAATATCTTATCTGCTTATTGTGAAGAACTTGCTCGAGCTGGGCAGCTGCTGACTCGGTCGTTATGCATTGGGCGTTTCAGTGCATAACATGAACATTTTGTACAACATTAGTATTAAATGGCATATTTGAGCATATTGCCAAGAACTCTTAATTTGTCATACTTATTTTGACAACGCTGAAGAGCATCCACTGCCTCAAAAAATATTTCCAAGAGTTTCTCGTTAGAAATGTCGTCCTCACAATTGTTTTCGAGACTGTTTCTGTTGGCGGCTTCCGCATAAGATTTTTTGGGGTAAACCCGGGGGTTGCTGCGTATGCCATGCGAAGGCAGTGGAGGGAAATGTACATCCTCCGGATTAAAATTACGTCCTTTGGTACTTGAGATAGTGGATCTGGAGTTGTGAGTAGTCTTTTGTCGGATTTGTAGATACTCCTGTCGGCAAGGACACTTAGGATCATCCGCCCTGTGATTAACATTTCTCAGTTTCTTTTTCGAACAATTAAAGCATTTAAATACCACACTTCCATCGTGCGATGATGAATTCAGGAGGCAGTCCTCGACTTTGTGATTGCCTGCACATGCAGAACACACATCAACTCGGCAACAGTTCTTGGCGCCATGGCCATACATAAAGCATTTGGAGCATTGCGTGGGCCTCTTGTTGGCTTTGAAAGGATTTCTCCAATAAACAGCGATGTTGCTAAAATATTTTATTTTGGTGATTTCTCTCTTAGTCACATGGCTTCTGTCAAATTCGGTTAAATACAGAGCGTCCTCTTTACTAGACCGTTTGGTCGGTATTTCTTTAACACTAACAGGGTGTATATTGTGCCGCTTATCAAACTCTTCGATGATATGCTTGGTATCCATTTGCGGAAGGCCAAACAATACTAGCTTAAAATTTTTCGAATTTTTAATTTCGTGCGTGTAAAACCGGTAATCTTTAGCTTTAAGGGTTGCTATAGCCTCTTCGTAGAGCGCTAACGTGCTGGAAATTATTTTTGTTTCTACTGACATTCTTTTGAACATGTAATTGTCACCAATAATCCCCAACACCGTGGAAAAACTATGCGTGTCGTCCACTATGATCGGCGGAACTTTCTCCTTAACAGGTAATACCTCATCATCATCATCGTCAGCCAACAAAGTAAATTTGTTGCTTGAGAGCGGAGCGCCATCAAACACTTTTGGCACCTTAAATTTAGGGCTGTTGCCCCATAGTTTCTTGCGTTTATTTGCAATCATAACAAAAACACTTTTATTATCGTTAGAGTAGCTTATATATTTAATAATATAATTTACTTTGGCGCAGAAAAAATATTCACGTTGTTTTCGGCTCAGGCTGAGTTGCCAGGTTGTATGTATGAATGTGTGTTTGACATATGAAAAGAAATATTATAAATTTTATGTATTGAGGTAAGGATATACAAGACCAAAATAATTATCGAATGGCATTAAATAGAATTCACAAAAAAAATCGCCACTAGAGTAAATAAGTTAAAACTTTATATCAATACATTACTATTGTAATATTTATGTAATATACATACAAATAAAGCATATTGCATCTGTGAATGATGATCTACGTCTGAGTAATAGGGATGTTAAAGTAGGAATAAAATTCACCAACCGCAAACATTTTATTAGTTTTATCATCAAAGGTTATTTTAATTTTTGGTTTTTCTGTGTTGAAGAGACGGAATGTTGTAATTAAGTTTTTCCTTCGCAGTCTCCGACACTGAAACATAATTTTCCTACCCATTGCAGTCAGATTCTCATTTAGGTAGATGCGCTTGTTTATATCCGTATCCATGATTGATGACAAGATTAAATTTCTTGATTTGTGGTAATTGTTCATTATATTGTTTCGTATTGACAGACTGTTGAACTTAACAAGCACATTGTTGCCATTATTGATAAAAAAACATCCATTGATATCTTTGCTGTTTACTTCAATGCCTAGATGCGCGAATATTTTTATTGCCAATTCGGTGCTGTTACTGGTGTTCTTAGGTAGACCGCTTATTGGTAAATCGTTCCTGTTAAGACGTTTTTGTAGCGCTTCGTTTTGCTCTTCAAGAAGTTTCATTCGTTTATGCGCAGCTTCATCAATTTGTTTAATTTTTTCATTACACTGTGCAACGTTAACTTTAACTTCATTAATGCTGGAGTTTAGTTCGATTTTCTAATATGGTGTCAAACTTAGTTTGGATGTTAGCCATGGCTATCTTCAATTCCTTACAAAAGGTTTCCCCTGTATCAGGTTTAGGCACTTTACATGGTTCACATAAGAAGTTTAGAACACCTTTTCCCTTAGCAAGCGCGGAAATAAGCTCAGGCGAAACACCGACACTATTGGCATGAAACCACTTCTGACACAAAATACAGGAGATGCTGGCTTGGGTTTTAGTGATGTTTCTACCACAAGACGCTATGGCACAACTAAGGGGGTCCGCTGGAGACATTTATTTTTATTGGTAAAACAGCAACAACAGTAAATAATTAATAATGCAACAGTTCTGTGCCGCAAGTACAACTCCAAATTTTTTCACAACAGCAAAAGTCAGTCAGGGTGAGATAATAAAGATCAGTGTGTTATTGAACAGTTAATACACCAAATTTTTACAAATTCACTTGTAATTTATCCAAATGAGGTTAGGGTGAAAAGTTCGTACGTATTTACTTAATGATTCAATTTATCATAAAACTAAAGCACAAATACAGTTTTCCTACAGTACACGATGCTGCTTCCACTCAGTACACAAAAATATAATGTATGATTAAAGTTTGATTGAGATTTAATTTAATTTGTGAATTTTATTATGCCGACACGCTTTTTTTTATTTGCTCATTACGGAGTTGCCAGATGAGCAAATTTAGAAGAAGTTTTTTCAAATAATTTAAGTAATTTGAAAATTGGACATATGAATACACAAAGTTTAAGACATTCAGTCAGATCATCTAAATTAGATGAACTACGTTTAATTTCAGAGAATAGACAATGTTTAATGTTTAGACATTTTTTGCGTAACTGAATCTAGGTTTGATCCTGAAATTTTCAATGCTACTTTGGATTTTCC
This sequence comes from Linnaemya tessellans, assembly GCA_951800035.1. NCBI lineage: Eukaryota > Metazoa > Arthropoda > Insecta > Diptera > Tachinidae > Linnaemya > Linnaemya tessellans. The sequence continues at coordinate 36,845,329 of OX637537.1, forward strand.
GGGATATGTCTTGTGCAGAAGTGATCGACAATCTCGTTTTAGAGGTGGTGGTGTAGCCTTTTATTTTTCCAAGAGTATTAAATTCAAGTCCGTCTGTCGTTGTACAGAATATTTTACCTGTGAATCTTTATTTATTGAAATATATCTTGAGTCGGTTACAGTATTAGTAGGAGCAATCTATCTCCCCAGAGGACAACTTAATTTAGCTGAGGAATTTGTTGGTGATATTCTTGTTCGATATAATAATAACATTGTTTTAGTAGGTGATTTTAACAATGATCTCTTTGTGCCGTCTAAAGCTCAAGGTCTGAATACGTTTTGTTCGCGTTATGGCTTAAAATGCATTCATAATTCTTTAGCTACCCATTATGATTCTCACCATCATTCAGCTTCACTTATTGATTATTTTGCAGTTCTTTAATAACTTTGTCCTTACAAATACCTGTTATTTTAACTTCTAATATTGTTGCTTATAGGGATTATAATCGTACAGATGTGGCAGGTATAGAAGAATTTTTACCTGGTACTGATTTTTCACAACTTTATGTTACTGGTGATGTTAACCTACAGCTTAATTTCTTTAATAATCTTTTTAATGATCTTCTTAATTATGTTCCATATAAAAGAGTGTCGCATAATAAAAAGAATAATTTTTTGAAATTAACAAATGAAATTAAATACTTAAGATCTTTACGTAACATTGCATTAGATACATATTTTTGTAATCGAAATGATCATAACTGGGAAATTTATCGTCAGCTTCGGAATCAAACAAAAAAAAAAAATGATTAGGAACTTGAAGAAACAACAGCATGCATGCTTTTTTGACTTAAGTAATACAAAACAAATGTGGAAGGCTTTGCGAAATGATGGTGCTGTAGGTGATTTCTATGCAAATATTAATGTGGATGTCAATCAAATTAATCAAACTTTTGTTTGTAATCAGTTAGATATTGATGATGGGGAACCTAATTTTTTAAGCTACCCCAATGACCCTGATACATTTTTCTTTTTTTAATGTAATGTGATTTCTAAGATAAAATCGAATTCCCTTGGTTTTGACGGAGTTTCAATTAAATTTTTATTAATAATTTTTCCCTATATCAGTAGACATCTTGTTTATTTTATGAATAATATAATTACTTCATCTGTTTACCCGGATGGGTGGAAAATTGCAAGAATTTTGCCTATGCCAAAACATGGGACTGAAGTTGCTATTGACAACATGAGACCTATTAGCATTTTGCCTACACTATCTAAAGCTGTTGAACATTTAATTAAGGACCAGATCGCAGATTTAATAGAAAGTAAAAAACTCTTGCATGATTGTCAGTATGGTTTCCGTCATGGTCGTAGCACTAATATGTTGTGGACGGCTTTGACAGATACTATTAGAGATAATTGGAATAAAGGGAAGGATAATGTTTTAATTTCAATTGACATAACTAAGGCATTTGATCAGATAAGTCATTTGTTGTTAATAAATAAACTTAATTGTAAGTTGAGTTTTTCGAGATCTGGAAGTGATCGGCAATTCTTGGATACCTTTGAAGCCACTATAATTTATGATTTAAATACTTTAAATCTTTGGATGGAGACTAACCCTCTTTGGGTTAATCCTAATAAAACTAAAGCAATGATTCTAAAATGTAACTGGTCTGGTACTATTACTCTGAACTTGAGTATTTGTAACACTACTATTGAGACGGTCAATAATTTACGCTGGCTTGGAGTTATAATTGACGACAAATTATCCTTGAGCCGCATATTAATAATTTATGCTCTAAAGTTTGTTTTACATTGCGTAGGCTATATCACCTAAATTTATATTTACCTTTATCTGTCAAGAGGACTATTGCTTATGCTTTGCTAATGTCTCAACTAAATTATTGTATTGACATAATATATGGTTGCTCTGTGACTAACTGCAACAAAATTAAGCACATTATTCATAGAATAGTTCGTTATGTTTATAGTTTACGTTTAAGAGCGCATGTGTCTTTACATTTAAGAAATTTTTTGAATTTTACATTTGGTGACTACCTTAAATTTCGTTTATTAATATATCTATTTAAAATTATTAAATATCGTGAGCCAGAGAGTATTTCACGTTTGATATCGTTTGCCAATTCTGAAAGAAATCCTCAAATTCTGTATGCTTTAATTTCTAATGCGAATTATGAACACTCTCTTACTATAAGAGCATTTAGGTTTTGGAATAGTTTACCAATAGCTTTTCGTACCTTTATTGGTTCTTTAACTACATTTGAACAAATGCTTCGTGTATATATCACATCTTCATATTACTAAGTACTGATATTTGGGTTCATGGCTTCATAGCTTTATGATTATAATTTAATGTTTATACATAGTTTTTAGAGAAGTCGTGGAGTTAAAGTTTATTTTTTATTTTAGTTTTTATATTATATTATTCTCATAGTTTTTTAAACTTGTAACATATTTATATTGCCCGATTGGGCTACAGATATTGCATATGAATAAATAAATGAAATAATTCAAGTTCTAGCCTGGTCATGAATTTAGGACATAGCCAAAGTAAAAGTTAATTCACTAAAGTAAAGCTCACTTTGTAAAACAATCCTAGTATTTGGTGGAGTCCTTTATTTTTGAGCACAGCAGCGCATAGCCTAGGTAACCATTTGGCTAATGCCATACAACGTGCCTTTGGAATAGCATACATGCTCCTCAACATCATTCCACAAGTTCTTAATTGGATTTAGGTCCGGGGATTGCGCTAGCCAATTCAGAACAGTGGTATTGTTTTCTGCTATGCAACTCTTCACTAGGCGTGAAATGTGCTTGGAATAATTTGCATGCATAAGTTTTCACATTAGAGGCATGTGGTCTTCAGGAATGGTATCATAATGCTTGTCAGTATGTTTTTGTAAATGGGCTGGTCCATTTTAGTGATAATCTTGTGAATGGGGCCCAGACCACGCCAGGAAAATGCTGCCCACACTATGACATTGCCACCATCATGCTTAACCGTTTTTATGCAGTACTTTGGGTGATGCTCCAGGCTTTTAGGGCGGCATACGTACTGTTTTTCATCAGAACCGAAGCGGCAAAACTTCAACTCGTCGCTATAAATTATATTTTTCCAAAATCTTGCCTTGCAAACGCTAGTCGGGATTTGGGAGCATCACCCAAATCCCGAAGGCAATATACAAGAACTCGAGGTAGGTTAGAGAATAGTGCACACCAACAGAATTATTGGGATAAGAGGAAGGCTTTAAAAATAGCAATTGGTAGGAGTAAACGGCAGTGCTTCCTTAATATTTGTGATGAGGTAAATAATAATCCTTCCAAAAAGATGGAAGAGGCAGAGGTTAGTGTTAATACCAAAGGACAATAAACCCCTAGATGACCCCTCATTTTATCGGCCACTGTGTATGATAGATACATGTGGGAAATTGCTAGAGGGTGTAATCTGCAGAAGACTTGGAAATTGCGTTGAAGACAGACATGGCCTATCCGACAACCAACTTGGCTTCAGGAAAGCAAGGTCAACAGTGGATGCTATAAATATGGTAGTGGAAACTGCTGCTCGAACTATCTATGGCAAGATTTGGAGGAGTGGTACAAAAGAGTACTGTGTAGTTGTGACGTTAGACATAAAGAACGCGTTCAACACAGCAAAATGGGTGCGTATTGTTGATGCTTTAACTCGATTAGACATCCCAGAATATCTGATAAGAGTAGTGAAGGATTATATTCGGAATAGAGAATTGATCTATAATACAGATGTAGGTATATGAAAACGTAGGATTAACGGTGGAGTTCCCTAAGGATCGTTACATGGACCATTGTTGTGGAACGTAATGTACATGGAGTACTAAGATTGAGTTTACCTGAAAGAGTAGAGATAGTGGGATTCGCGGACGATATAGCGTTTGTGTGTGAAGCCAAAGAATTATTACAGGCAGAAACCATTGCAAATGCCAGCGTACAATTAGTAAAGTCCTGGATCACTTCAATGGGATTAACTCTAGCTGATCATAAAACCGAAGCAGTTTTGATTAGTAGCCGTAAGGCTAGGGAAACTATTACCCTGAATGTTGGCACCTGTTGCATAGAATCAAAGGCATTTCTGAAATATCTAGGGGTGCTGATTGATACACGTCTATCTTTTCGTGAGCACTTGGCGCTATCTCGGATTATGCCAAATACAAGAGCGCCAAAATATCTTCAGAGGAAACTGCTCGCAGGAGTAGTAAAGAGCATTATCCTATATGCACACCCAGTATGGTCAGATTTACTTAGATACTCCACATATGTGGGGTTGGTATCCCCTGTGTATAGGTTAGCTGCTTTGAGAGTATGTAGTGCATTTCAAACAGTGTCGGACGAAGCAGATTTTATCATTGTAGGTATAGTTCCAATCGATTTAGAAATCATAAATAGGGATAACTCAGATTTATGTTTACGAAAGTGGCAGGAACGCTGTTCAACCACTGGAAAGGGAAGATCGACCTATGCATTAATACCCGACATCAGAGTATGGCTGACTAGGAAACATGGTGATTTAAACTATTACAGTTCTTGTCTGGACATGCGTGCTTTAGGTCATATCTATTTTGTTTCAAGCACGACGATTCTCCGTTCTGTCCACATTGCGGTGGGAATGTAGTTGAAGATGCTGAGCATGTCGTCTTTGTCTGCTCACGATTCAACAACTGGAGGTCGTAAGTAGAAGAAGGATTAGGGCGTACGATCAGCCCGGGGAATATAATACCGGTCATGCTGGAATCCTTATTAAAGTGGACCAGCGTAAGTAATTTTGTACAGCTAGTTCTAATAGAACTTCGAAGATTAGAACAGATTCGTAGGAGAATCAATACGCCTTAAATTTCGTTAGTAACTAACGATGAAGTATGCGCATCAGTTCCGAACCTCCTTACCTAGGAACTAAGAAGGACGTAGGAATAATACTGATAATACTACCCACTCTGACGAAATGACAAAGCTGTTCCAGGGTGGTGCTAGTGAAGTTGTCGTGGGGCCACTATTGATAAATGCTATAAAGCACGCATGTCCAGACAAGTATTAATGCATAGGTCCATCTTCCCTTTTTAGTGGTTGACCAGCGTTCCTGCCCCTTTTGTAAACATAAGTTCGAGCTATCCCTATTTATGATTTCTAAATCGATTGGAACTATACCTGCAATGATAAAAGCCGCTTCGTCCGACACTGTTTGAAATGCACTACATACTCTCAAAGCAGCTAACCTACACACAGGGGATACCAAACCCACATATGTGGAGTATCTAAATAAATCTGACCATACTGGGTGTGCATATTGGATAATGCTCCTTACTACTCCAGCGATCAGTTTCCTCTGATTATATATTGGCCCTCTTGTATATGTCATATTCCGAGATAGTGCCAAGCAGGTTTTCGATGCTTTGGATGCCACATATCGCAAGTGCTCACGAAAAGATAGATGTGTATCAATTATCACGCCCAGATATTTCAGAAATGCCTTCGATTCTATGCAACAGGAGCCAACATTCAGGGTAATGGTCTCCCTAGCCTTACGGCTACTAATCAAAACCGCTTCGGTTTTATGATCAGCTAGAGTTAATGCCATTGAAGTGATCCAGGACTTTACTAATTGTACGCTGGCATTTGCAGTGGTTTTTGCCTCTAATAATTATTTGGCCTCACACACTAACGCTATATCGTCTGCGAATCCCAACTATCCTTACTCCTTTAGGTAAACTCAATCTTAGTACTCCATCGTACATTTCGTTCCACAACAATGGTCCAAGTATCGATCCTTGAGGAACTCCACCGTTAATCCTACGTTTCCTTATACCTACATCATTGTAGATCAATTCTTTATTTCTGAAAATATACTGCACTACTCATCAGATATTCTGGAATGTCTAATCGAGCTAAAGCATCAACAATACGCACCCAGTTTGCCGTATTGAACGCGTTCTTCACGTCCAACGTCACAACTACACATTACTCTTTCGTACCACTCCTCCAACTCTTGCCATAGATAGTTCGAGCAGCAGTTTCCACTACCATATTTATTGCATCCACTGTTGACTTTGCTGTCCTGAAGCCAAATTGGTTGTCGGATAGGCCATGTCTGTCTTCAACCCAATTTCCAAGTCTTTTGCAGATTACACCCTCTAGCAATTTCCCACATGTATCTATCATACACAGTGGCCGATAAGATGAGGGTTCATCTAGGGCAAGTGTGCCCAAAAGTTCCTTATGGAAGAGTAAACACCAATATATTGAAAGAACCCCTAATTTTTATTCAAGATTTCTTGTTGTAAAAACCAATACACACAAAACGATATCATACGCTAAACAAAAACAAAGTCTTCACTGATGATTGCTGCCGTAAATGTTTACCAGCAAACCTTACGAAAGGGTTGTTGCTTTCCACTTGCTTTTATAGAATGAACAAGAACAAAAAAATATCAGACAAAGTTGTTGGTGTATTTCGTATTGCTAGTGCTGGGTGCTGTATGTGAGTATTAAAACACACAGCCTATAGCTAAGCGCTTTTACAAAAACAAATGAGCATCAAGCGCATAGGGCCTGGGCACTCTTGATCTAGGGGTTTATTGTCCTTTGTGTTAACAGCAACTTCTGCCTCTTCCATCTTGTTGGAAAAGTTCCCTTACTTAAGCATGCATTTACACTCTTAAGAGCTTCTCGGGACACAGCTCAACGGCCTGTTTTAATACTACATATGGAATACATTCTAGTCCCGGTGCTTTTTTGTCTTCGATCTCAGTTATTATAACTGAGGGAAAACTTAAGGTTTCGTTAGGAGGGGTCTGCTCCCAAGGTGGTGCCTCCTGATGGGGGAAGAGGTGGTCTACAATTCCCTCCAGGATTTCTCTTTCACTCGGTTGCAACGGACTTAGACATTTAAGTTTCTTTGTGACTTAGAGGTCATCTCATCTATGTCCCTAATTTAAATCCTAACCTCCTGGGATAGGGTCCGTACTTCGGCAGCTTCACCCAGTACCGCTTCCACTTCTCACCTGAACACACCTGTGTTTTGGTGAGCAGGTCTACTCAGCTCTAGTAGCATCCCACCTATATCTGTCTTCGGAATGCTCTTTACATGCTCCCCCAGATTGATAAGCTTGGGGTCCTTCTTCACCTGCCTGAGAATATCAGCATAGGAAGCGTCTCCACACGATTTAATAATCAGGGCATCTGAACGTGACACCTGTTTATTTCTTATCCTGTTCCTATTTTCTGCCCTGGAACGGACCTTTAGCCAACCAGGTTCTTTAGTTGTTGGGTTCGGCATAGCAGCCAACGCTGATCCTACAGAACTACCCTCACTACTTCCGACATCATCTACTAAATCCTTCCTCTTCTTCTTAGCCCTATTCCCCTTTGGCATAAGAGTATTTTCATCTCCTACACTTCGGGGTCGCGTCTACAGGGACAGAGGGAGATGGTCCTATCATATCCCCTGTCTGCGTGTTGCAATGTGCTTTGCCCTTACTAGCAGTTCCACTGCTAAGCTCATTTGACATCTGCATATACAACGCCTGTATTTCCCGAAACATCGAAACTATATCCTTGTGGACATGCGACCTTGTCTTGAGAAAGTGGAGCTAAAACTTCCCCTATCCGGCATGTTCACCACCGTATGGGGCGACCTCAGGATCACCGGCCTCTTCAGGAATGGATTTTCAATTTCTCCATTTCCTGAGCTTCCTGCGCGCGCTCTTAAATTAGTTTTATTTTTATTGTGCATTCGGTTGGGTCCAAACTCGCAGCCGCTATCTCCGTTCGTTGTGCAGTCACGTTAAGATCCCATGGGTCCCTTTGCAAGCAGTGAGGTCCATGCGAGGGTTGGCGGTAAGATCTTATGAATCATCCGCCAGATCCGTGCTAAGCGGGAATCGGCATCCGGACCTACACCACCAACTTAATGATGAACTTCAAACGTACTTTGAGACTCGCCAAGTTTTAATAGGACGGAGGCAGTTGAGGCATTAGCCTAGGAGCCATTTCTCTACAAATTCACTCATACATACTTAAGTCCCAGAATACCACATCCACCAGCCCAGGGATCTGCCATTTCATATATATATATATATATATATATATATATATATATATATGCATATATAGATATATATCCATATATAAATAAATATATGCGCATGTATATATATATATATATATATGCATATATAGATATATATATATATATATATATATATATATATCGATATATAAATAAATATATGTGCATATATATATATATATATATATATATATATATATATATGTATATATATATATATATATATATATATATATATATATATAAATATTTAAATATGCATGTATATATATATATATATATATATATAAATATAAATATTTAAATATGCATGTATATATATATATATATATATATATATAAATTATGTATGAATTTTTATTAGTCGAACTTTTTCTTATGTAAATTGTTAATTTTTTTATCGGGCTTAAGTTCGAATCTTGCATGACTGCAAATTATTTTTTGTTATTTTTTATTATTAATAAATGAATTTGTTTAAATTCTATTTATTATTTTATATTAAGATTGGAATATTAAGAATATTTTTTTTTAATAATCATCAAACCAGCAGAACGGATCAGTACTGATTTCGAGGCCGCTACGCCATCTCATCAGCGTTCTTTGTTCAATTTTTCCCACTTTTGCAAGTGGTGCTAGTTAGTAGGAATATCAACTATTTAACCAATATTTTAACGAAAATTGAATATGAGAAGTTATCACATTCATATTATTAAGTTATTACATTTTGGTTAGTACGAAATTCCCCAACCCTGACGATTAATATTCCAAATATTCCAATATCTCTTTTTGCTTTTTCCAGAGCCATCGGCTGCTGATAGGTAAAGCTTCTTTGTTATTTATGTTCAAGTAATTGAATTTAGTTGTCAATTTACTTTGAACAAGTGCGCGTGCCCCCGCAATGTTTTAAATTATGTATGAATTTTTATTAGTCGAACTTTTTCTTATGTAAATTGTTAATTTTTTTATCGGGCTTAAGTTCGAATCTTGCATGACTGCAAATTATTTTTTGTTATTTTTTATTATTAATAAATGAATTTGTTTAAATTCTATTTATTATTTTATATTAAGATTGGAATATTAAGAATATTTTTTTTTTAATAATCATCAAACCAGCAGAACGGATCAGTACTGATTTCGAGGCCGCTACGCCATCTCATCAGCGTTCTTTGTTCAATTTTTCCCACTTTTGCAAGTGGTGCTAGTTAGTAGGAATATCAACTATTTAACCAATATTTTAACGAAAATTGAATATGAGAAGTTATCACATTCATATTATTAAGTTATTACATTTTGGTTAGTACGAAATTCCCCAACCCTGACGATTAATATTCCAAATATTCCAATATCTCTTTTTGCTTTTTCCAGAGCCATCGGCTGCTGATAGGTAAAGCTTCTTTGTTATTTATGTTCAAGTAATTGAATTTAGTTGTCAATTTACTTTGAACAAGTGCGCGTGCCCCCGCAATGTTTTAAATTATGTATGAATTTTTATTAGTC
>OX637537.1:36857426-36904926 GCA_951800035.1 Linnaemya tessellans
TAATTAAAATCAAAACCATCAACAAATGCTCTTACGGTGCTGCCAAACGTAAATATGAAAACAATATCATAACTGTACCCCAGCAAAAAGAAAACCAGTCATACTCGGAAATAACTAAAAACACCACTGAACTTTAAAAAAAACAGCCAAGTAAACAAATACAAAAAAGACCAGCCACTTCACCGAATAAAAGCAAAGAGAAAAAGAAACCTGCACGTCGAGATCCATCCATTAGCTCCTTATCAAGTGAAATAGAAACTGAAACACCATGTGGCTCATCATCATTAAATACCAATACAATAGAAAACATTTCATCATAAAACAATATACCCTACCAACAAGAATTAAAACAACAGAAGACATTTTCAAACAAATCTAAGCAAGCATCATCTGATCAATTATTAACTTCCCCACTATCAGAAACAACAAATCCAAAAAATAAAAGCCAAAATAAACCTAACAATTCCAAGGAAAACATAGAAATATATAAAAACGACTTACAGAAAAACTCATCAGTACAAAATACATCTAACTCTAATTCCCCTCTTTCCCTTTTAACCCAAGAACTAATCTCAAAAAACGAATACTATTTATCAACGTCCGTAATGGAGACGTATTCAGACAGTTAAAACGGTAGCAAACATGGCATCGTGCTCCTTTCTATAAGTTGTAAATATAAGTTTACAATTCGTTATGATAGTGTTGAAAATGGCAGGCTTTATGATATTGCAATGGAACATCAATGGTTTCATCAACAATTTCAATGAACTGACACTTTTAATAAAAGAGCACAATCCTGATTTAATATCAATACAAGACACCCATTGTAAACACAATTTCAACCCAATACCGCCTAGGGGCTATATAGCTTATTTTCACAATTCCCAATGCAATACAACTTCTAAGCAGGGCATATGTGTGCTGATAAAAAATATCATTCCACATCAACAAGTCCAAATAAACTCAACATTACAAACAATAATCACGGAAGTGCATCTCAACATTAAATTTGCCATTATATCATTATATATACCACCTACCCAAACGTTTTCTACGCCAGATCTATCAGGCATTTTTGACTAGGTAACGATTCCAAAGATAATAGTCGAAGATTTTAATTTATGGAACGCATCTTGGGGCTTGTCTTCCACTAATCAAAGGGAGCAGACATTAGAAAATGCCATACTGGCATAAGATTTGTATATATTAAATGACGGTCGCCCTACGCGTCTTTCCACGCATGCGACTTTAACACATGTAGATATTTATTTCGCTATGTTCATCATCATTACTAAATAAAACATCATGGAACATTTTGGACGAAATGTATAGCAGTGATCATTTCCCAATTTTCAATTGATATATCGCTAACAGGATCAAATAAATTTAACTTTGTCCAAAAATTCTTATTTGACTATGCTGATTGGCCAAAATTTACCTTTGCCGTTGATAACGAACTGCAGAAGAGACCTTACTCATCAAATATCAACAGGGAAGCTTCTCTTATAACAAAAGCAATAAGAACAGCAGCCAATATATCAATCCCTCAGTCATCGTTAAAAATAAATAGAAATGTACCTTGGTGGAATAAACAACTGGCTGCGTGGAAGTCATTTAAAAAATCTCCTACAACCGATAACCTTATAAAATACAAAAAGGAAAACTCAATATTTAGAAGAGAAATGAAAAAACAAAAACAAATTTCTGAGATTTAAAATTCAAAAATTTCGAACAATTTAGAATCTTAATTCAATTTAATATAACAAAAACAAATTAGTTTTGAAAAATTTACAAGCACCATCAATAAAAATTTATCAATCAGTGCCATTGGAATAAAATCCACCGTCTTTCTAATAACATAACTAATAAAAAGGTAGTAGCAGTCGACCATTACAACACAATCATCACAGAACCATTTTTAATAGGGGAAGCTTTAGCAGATAAATGGTCTGAATATTCCTACGACCATAACTTTTCACAATCTTTTGTACAGGCTAAAAACGCATCCGAAAACATAAGTTACGCCGTAAGAGTCAACACAAATGCCACCTACATAGAGATATTACATTATTAAGATATTAAATTTACAGAATTGCTCTGTTGCTTATCCAAAGTAAAGGGCTCCACTCCTGGTTTTGATCGTGTATCTTACAAAATGATAAAGCATATAAGTCCTCAATCCAAACAACGTCTACTAAAACTTTTTAACGATATTTTCAACTCTGGAGTAATCCCAATCAACTGGAAAACTGCACTAGTTATTTCAATCCCGAAAAATAGCACTATAAGCTCCCTTAAAATAAATGACTACCGTCCAATTTCATTACTACCATCCTTCGGAAAGCTGCTTGAAAAAATCATTGCAACTCGTTTATATTGGGTTACGGAGAAAAACCGTCTCACTTCTCGCAATCGGGTAGCATTTAAAGATGCGTTATTACATATTGACTTTTACATCTCTAAGTCTCTATCGTCTCGAAATCATATATCGATTCTTTCAATTGACTTTGAAAAGGCTTTTGACAGAATCGGTGCACATGTAATTCTAGAGACTCTTAATAAATGGAAGGTTGAACCCAAAATATTTAACTTCGTAAGAGCGTATCTAAAACAACGTAAATTTCGCGTAAGAGTAAAAGGTGTGTGCTCATCTACACATACCTTACACAATGGCATACCCCAAGGTTCACCACTGTCTGTTATACTTTTTACAATTGCTTTTAATGAAATTCACCACATAATCAATAAATTTAAATTCTTGGACCATTGTATTTATGCAGATGATCTCTACATTTTTTGTAAAAGGACCTGTAACTTAGAAGCCAATAATATATTGCAAGCTGTAGTAAATGAAATCAACACTTGGTGCTTAAAATCTGGTGCGAGAATATCCAAAGTCAAAGAAGTTACATATTTGTAGAAACAAGTTGTGTGATTATCATTGCCACAACTTAACCATAAACAACGCTAATATAAATAACATAGACCAACTGAAAATTCTAGGAATAACTTTTACGAAAACTTATTCGTGGAAAGAACACTACCTATCGCTGAAAAAATCTCTAACGCCAGGAGTTAACATAGTTGGGTATCTGTCAAGTAAAAGATGCTTTATACACATCAACACATTAACTTATCTTACGAAAACCTTAGTTCTTAGCAAAACTTTAAAAACCCTATTTGCAGAATCAGGATTACCTTCTATCGAAGTTCGTATTAATGAAGCCAAACTAAAATTATATACAAAACTGATGTATTCTAATAATTCAGTAATTGATGCAGATATAAAGAAACACCTCGCAGCAAAAAGAACATACAGATACACCTCAGCTATAAGCGAATCTTTCCAATTAGAGAATAGCCTTCACATAAACACTGCAACAACGAATTTTACTCCAGATTATCCCCCTGGTTTTTTAAAGTAAGCTCATGCGACGTATCACTGTCCAAATATTGTAAAGAAGGTACGTCAGATGACATATTTTTAAAACAATTTTTGGAGAAATAACAAACTCTACTGGACGAAGGCTAGTCATTTATGTTTACAGATGGTTCAAAAAGTAAAAACAGCACATCATATGCTATTGTTGATGGCCATGATACGATCCTTGCACTCAAAACTTTACCAAACTTCACATCAATATTTGCTGCTGAAGCTTCAGCCATAGTCAATGCAATCTATATAGCTATTAGAACACAGCAGAAAACGGTATTATGCACTGACAGCTTGTCAGTCGTCAAGTCGATCTGTAATCCAAGTACGTTGAAATGGAACATCGTTAATGAAATTCGCGACCTTTTAATACAATTCCATGAAAGATTAAAAATCTTTTGGATTCCAGGGCATAGCAAAATAAAAGGCAACGTCAAAGCCGATGAAGGTGCTAAATTCGCTTGTATAGCACCCATAATCATGGAAATCAGACTCGAAAAAACTGACTCATAATTTTATCAAGGAACACTTGCGCCAAATTCAAATTATATATATATATATATATTCACATATATATATATATATATATATATATATATATATATATTCACATATATATATATATATATATATATATATATTCACATATATATATATATATATATATATATATATATATATATTCACATATATATATATATATATATATATATTCACATATATATATATATATATATATATATATATATATATATTCACATATATATATATATATATATATACATATATATATATATATATATATATATATATATATATATATATATATATATACATATATATATATATATATATATATATATATATATATATATACATATATATATATATATATATATACATATATATTAAATATATATATATTCATATATATATATATATATATATATATATATATGTATATATATATATATGTATATATCTATATATTCATATATATATATATATATATATCTATATATATCTATATATATTCATATATATATATATATATATATATATATATATTCATATATATATATATATATATATATATATATATATATATATATTCATATATATATATATATATATATATATATATATATATATATTCATATATATATATATATATATATATATATATATATATATTCTTATATATATATATATATATGTATATATACACATATACATATAGACATATATATGTATATATATATATATATATATATATATACATATATACATATATACATAGATATATACATATATATATATATATATATATATATTTGCATATATATACATATGTCTATTCAATTATATTAGGTATATTGTTTGTGTATTAGGTATACATACATGTATGTAAATCAGTGATGTCAGCCTCATACACAATTGTGGAAGCAAAACTCACATGTACGCTTACGCTCTTTTATTTTGAGAGCGTAAAATATAATTGTTTACTGAAAAACACTCTCATTCAGCGGGAAGTATCGCAAGTCCTGTTTTGAGGCCTCTAAACAGAATTAATATATATATTTATATAAAATATATATATACAATACATATAAGAGGTTTGAAATAAGTTGGATCCACTGTATGTAGGTACATCTTTTCGAAAATTTCTTAAAGTAGCTTTTAAATTAATTCATAAGTAAGACTTTTTGTAAAAATTGTTTCTCTTGTATATAAACTAACCAAATGTTCAGCTTAAAAATGGAGAAATATTTGAAAATTAAATATCTGAGCACTTGGCAATTTTCGAAACCCTTTTTTACAACTTATAAAATTAGAAGATAGTATTGGTAAATAATAAGATACTCTTAGAAAAGGCCACTAGTTAGGCCTCGCAACCGCACATTTCTCCCGCTGGGAATGTAAGAGATAAGAGTGATCTTACCAACACAATCACATTTGACATCACTGATGTAAATATGGTCTAACCTCATTAATCCGTACATATATCGCGGTTCGCCGGATTACTTAGAAAATTTTATATACTCAACTCATAGTTGTGATTACTTTTTATTACCAAAAAATAATTTCGCTCACCAGCAAACAAAAATGAAATCCATTATTCTCTAAAAATATGTTAATAAGCCTTTTAATATACGTAATTTTATTATTATGTTTTTTAATAATCGCAGCAACAGATGCTCCGGATATATTCCTTTTTGAAAAATTGGGCTTTAGGATAGAATACGTATTTTGCACCTATATTAATAAACCAATTTTATTATTTTCATATGTTGTTGAATGATGTATGCGTCCATGGTGATTTGGCAAACTAGGCTGAATAAATGATAAAGTTTTTGACTGATGTATCTTCAACAAGATGTCTGAACAACATATATAACCTACCGCCAAAATACATTTCTCAGAAAAAGTAAAAACCGTCGTTCTGTGTTCTGGAATGTACAGTTTTAATCCGAAAATAACTAAAACTGATGTTTAATAGAATATATCATACGATAATAGTCATGTTTTTTTTGTAATAGTTTGGCAATTATCCGGCAAAATGAGAGTTAACTATAATATCACTGATATAGCTAAAATATATATGTATATTTTTTGCTACTTTATTCGAAGATTTTTTTATTTTCCCTTTTAAAAATTCAGTTTTTGATTATTAGTTTATAAATATTTTTAATTAATTTTCTTTTCTTCTCTCTTTATACGCCAATCGTTATTAAATTATTTAAATATATCTTACAGCGTTTTATGTCTCTGGTTGTGCCATAGTTAGTATTCATTCATTTAGATTTTTCTGTTTTATTTAATTGAAAAATAATCAATCAACAAATATTTAATAATTATGTTTATTGTTTCTTAGTTGAACTTTGCATCACTAATTTTCAAAACTATCTAATGTATATCCCTCTTTGCACACGTAGTTTTAATTATATATTTGGTATTTCATAACTGTATACCCTGGCAACACTACATAAAGCTCTATATACGATTTCAGAAAATTGAATAGTGCTGTTTTTAATAAAACACGTTTTATGCAACTTTAAAATAATATCTCTTACAATTATAAAAGACATACCTGTTTAAATCGTTCTTAAATAATATCTAGAATGTTCTATAAATGTATATGGCACTAGCTTATGTAGCCAATATTTACAACACTAAAATAATACTATTTCGAAAATTCTAACAACTTTGTATTTATTACATGTTTTTCTTATAAATTACTTCTTATATTGATTTCTTTTTAAATATATAAACTCATATATCTATGGAATCGATTGGGTCAGTTCTCAATACCGTAAGGTAAGGACGGCTTAACAACACAACAACTCCTTGCCACCCTAGCCTGTCTGGGTGCTGGTTGCAGATGAACCTCTAACTCTGCCGCGTCCTGAGACTCCGATCCACAGTCGATCGACTAGGGGATTTAGCGTCTCCCAAGGAGACTGATTCATTAATATTGCTTTCACCTTCGTTGATAAATGCCTGTTTAACCATCGAAAAGTTCAAGATACCAGCACCGATAACATTCGACTCACTCGTCGATAGACCCCGAACGTGCTTTTGCCTTGTGTTTTAGCTGAAGCCTAAGACTTAATACATTTGTTTAGATTATTCTATTATTTTAATGTCTGTATATATTTTTGGGATCCCAATATTATTCCTTTGTTATGTACACTGTTTGTGTGGAATATTTGCTTGGATTCCAACGAGTAAACCGCTAACGGGTAGGTTGCACATTGTTTTCGCCATTTTAAATTTTTGCTAGCTACAGGACTTGTTTTGTGAACTCTTACAAGATCGAATCGCCATTATAGTATTTGTTCAAGGTAAACTTTTAATTTCATAAAGAATATTTTATCGTATTGATTTTAATGAAAAATACTGTGCACACAAACACCTTGAGCTGACGTCGGTATTGCTTCTCTTTTTCCTCAAATATCAAATCACTGGTACTGAAGTTCTCATTCCTAGTCCTAGCAATAACAAGCCTATACGCTTACAATACTACAACAGTCCTTAATTATATAAGATCTTTCGCTAACCGCTAATGTGGGGGCGACCGTACTGCCATTCCTTTTAAAATTTTCTTAAATAGTACGAACTTACCCTATATTGGCAATGATCTCGCACCTCTTAATAGTAATAGTACTTCTGTCTGTCCTCTCTCGTAACCAATTTTTAAATACTTATTTGTTACCTATATTATTTCCACATAGTTAATATGTTAGTGCTTTAAAAATCTTCCAACATGTATGAAGAATAAAATGGTCCTGTTAACACTGATCCCTGTGGCAATCGTACTGTGATTTGTTTTTGCAGCAAAAATGGTTCTCAACATATGAATAAATACATATGTATGTACTACAAAAGAACAAATAAAAAAAATTTTAAGAATTCTCTACAAATATTTTGGAAAATTAAAGCACTGAGCTTGAATAGAAATTCATCGTGTCAGGTAGTATCAAAACCTTTTTCAATATCGAGAAAACTAATACTAGTGTTCTTAGAAGATACAAAATTTTTTTTTAGCTACACCTTTTACTTTACCTTCGAATTGAATTTTTGCTACAGGGCCGACGAAGGAGGGTGCTTTTAGTCCGCTCTTTAGTACACGTGCTATGCCTTCGTTACTGAACCAGAACGATAACAACTAACACAACTATGCACTAATTCTCATCAGAAAAATTCGGTATCATATTCATGACAGCGTGGAGTCCAACTGGGAATTTTCGACTTCTTAGTATCATATTAATTACTTCAACCAACAGCAGCCTCCCTCCGTAAAAATGTTTTATTGTATTGGTTTTATTTTCTTTAATATGCAAACAATTTTTTTTTGTTATTTCAAAGAATGTAGCAATGAATAAACTTAACGGGTTTTATGTATATATTTCATGGAACACTTTAACAAAAGCAGGGATTTTCACGCAATTTTCTTACTTTGGTTTTTTGTCTTAATGTTAATCTAATCATCGAACCATAGCAAATCTTCTCTTTTTGTTGTTGATTGGTTGCTAGCCGAGGTGGCAAATTACACACAATTGAAATGTCAATATCTAAATATTGTAAAAATTAATTTAGATATAACACAGAAGAGTATCATCTATTTCACAGAAATTCATTAAGGTCGCAAACTAAAAATCATACATAATTGGGGTATTCACACTTCGTGCTATTTAGTCCTATTGTCATAATATTTTAGACCAGTTTAAAAAAGTTGTGCTGCATACAAAAAAGTCATAAAATGTTTTGTCATAAAATAGCTCTAGAGATGTGAGTCGAACGGCTGAAAATCTTTAGGCGAGACGGCGATAGTATATGTTTGCCGCCGTTACTTATACATGATTCACAACTAAAAACGGCTAAAAAATTATTCATATCTAAATGTCTGTAAATTAAATCACATTTTTATAAAAAAAAAATATTAAAAGAGAACTAAATCGCAAAAACTAAATATATACATGGAAAATTTATTCTCGTTTACCTTACGTAGCTGGCAGCCACTGAACGTTTTTTCGTATGCCGCCGCAAAAAAAATTTATTCAGCTCATATCAAGGCAGCAGCTGTTTTAGTTTATACATACAAATTCATTTGGATATTCTTGTGCACCAGAAGAAAAATTTAATAATTTTAAATAGAAATGGAGTTTTTAGACTTTGGTATTTTCAAACAACTTTATTACAATTATCTTAATTATCTTTTGCTTTGATAACATCTAATTACAAATGTGTTGTTTTCTTATCAGCTGATCAATGGTTGAAATAGCGTACTAAGTTATGACGGGTTGTTCACACTAGTCATATTTTTCGTGCTATTATTTTATGACCTGACTTTATGATTACAGTGTGAATCCCCCAAATGTTTCTAAAACTACCGTAAGCATTTGTGTTGTAGGCATGCATGTATACTAGGGTGCACCTTATTTAAAAAAAAAGCGAAATAGCTTAAGTTCGAATCTGCATGACTGCAAATAATTTTTTATTATTTTTATTAATAAATGAATTTTGTTCAAATTCTATTTATTATTTTTTATATTAAGATTGGAATATTAAGAATATTTTTCAATAATCATCAAACCAGCAGAACGGATCAGTACTGATTTCGAGGCCGCTACGCCATCTCATCAGCGTTCTTTGTTCAATTTTTCCACTTTTGCAAGTGGTGCTAGTTAGTAGGAATATCAACTATTTAACCAATATTTTAACGAAAATTGAATATGAGAAATTATCACATTCATATTTTTAAGTTATTACCTTTTTGGTTAGTACGAAATTCCCCAACCCTGACGATTAATATTCCCAATATTCCATGTATCTCTTTCGCTTTTTCCAGAGCCATCGGCTGCTGATTGCTAAAGCTTCTTTGTTATTTATGTTCAAGTAATTGAATTTAGTTGTCAATTTACAATGAACAAGTGCTAATAAAAATTCATACATAATTTAAAACATTGCGGGGGCACGCGCACTTGTTCATTGTAAATTGACAACTAAATTCAATTACTTGAACATAAATAACAAAGAAGCTTTAGCAATCAGCAGCCGATGGCTCTGGAAAAAGCGAAAGAGATACATGGAATATTGGGAATATTAATATCGGTTGAAAAAAGTTTTTTGCGAGATAAAATCTTCAATATTTTTATTAACGCACTGCTCTATGTAATGAGGAAGAATTGTAATTTTTTGTTGTCATCTTCATGGGCTCGATCTAGCGCTGCAACCATGAGTCGTTTTCACTTGTTTGAAATTTGAGTATCATAAAATGAAAGCGCTACTATTTCTGGCGATAGGTACCATAAATGATTGCAGAATTTTCGAATTAACTCCCGACTTAAATTTTCATCAACTAAATTGTAAAGATATAAACTTTTTAGCAATGTCAAATCTTGGTTAGGAGCTTCTGCGGCAATGGCAGCTTTGATCCAAACTTTTAAATATATTTTTATAATAAAAACATATATCTCTAATTCCATTCAACTCACAGTCAGCCAAAATGAACTGGTTCCGAAATAAGTAAATTTTTAAACTATATATTGCTTTAGACATTCAACGTGCATGGTGGAACGCTCCAGGCATTCGAAATGAAAAATTTTGAAGTGACCCGCCTACGAAAATTACCGCCAATTGGAGAAGCTCTTTGTAATCTTCCCGTGCTTGCATATCTTTTAAACTCTTTAATGTAAACTCTTGTATCTCCCTTGTATCCTCAATAACATTTTTCACATGTAAGTCTTCAACTCCAGACTTAAAATTACTTTAGTCTATTTTAGTCCAGGCATCTCTAAATCTATGAAATATTTTGACACTAGGACCCGAAGATGTTGATATTTTTGCATCAAATACACTCCGTAAAAGTATTTCAAATATGTGATGACGACATGGATAATACAGAAGATCTTTGTTTAGTGTTTGTTCTAAAAGCACACATGCGCCTTGTATTCGTCCTGTGGATTCTTTTCCTGCATCAAATCGAAACTTTGTACGCGATCGGCGAATTGAAGTGCAATTTATAATTAAATCGCTAACGTTATGTTGCAATGCTTGCGCAGTTGCTATAAGGAATCGAACGGCGTCACGGTCACTTACTTTACACCTATCTAATACTGACACAAGCTTTGGTGTGATAAAATTATGTCTACCTCGTTTTTTTCTTGAAGTACTGGGACCTACTTCATATGCTGACTCTGGAATTTGTTGCACTTCACAATCTTCAATAGTCTCTTCATCACTTGATTGCCATTGGACGGCTTCACATTGATCTATAAAATTTTATAAGAAATATTGCAGAATAATATAATAGATTC
The DNA here is from genome assembly GCA_951800035.1 of Linnaemya tessellans. Lineage (NCBI taxonomy): Eukaryota > Metazoa > Arthropoda > Insecta > Diptera > Tachinidae > Linnaemya > Linnaemya tessellans. The sequence goes on from OX637537.1 coordinate 36,868,680, forward strand.
AAACTGAGGACTTGCAAGTGAAGACATGACTGAAATCGCACTACACCTTCAATATTTACCTTGCAATACGACTGTATGTTTCTCGTGGAAACGTTGTTTTTTCTCTTCCCTAAAGGTGCCAATACACTACGTGTTTTTGCTTGTGTTTTTTCAAATGTGCAATTCACATGTTTTTTGTTGTGTTTGTCAAACTTGATTAATTTACATACGGTTTTTAATTTTTGGTCACCAACTTGTATGTACAATTACACGCGACATCGGCCATGATTGTTTACAACAGCTGATATGTTCAAATATTAAAATTTAGTTTTTTCTTTGGTAGCGTTGCTGAAGTGCCGGCGTCACAAATATTTATTTAAGTTTTTTTCTTTTTAATCTGCAAAATATGGAGCTTGTATCAACACTTGTTATATACTTTAAATCATTGTTATTAAAATTTTAAAATTCGATAAAAAATAATTAATTTATCACTAATGCAAATACTTTAAACGGACGGCTAATGATATCGGAGACATTCAACCGTCGATAAATGTTTTCACATGGCATAGACATTTGAAAACACATATTTGAACATAAGAAAATAGAACATGCTCTAATTGAAAATTTGTCTTATGTTTTTGCTTGTGTATTTTACACAAGCAAAGTTTTTGAGGTCACCAACATGTTTTTACCGAATTATCTAAAATTTGACAGGTACAATGTAAAAAACATGTAGTGTATAGGCACCTTAAGCGATTTTGCCTTTTCTTTTTTCGCCAAGTTGCAGTCACAACCTATCATTGCACCAGGTCTTCCCTGTTTTCTTTGATTTGTTAAAAAAAGCTTATCTTCTGCCAGAGTGATAATATCCAATGCATCGGCATGTGCGACATCAAACAAATCATCAAATTTATTTACGAAGTCTTTTTCGCGTTTTTCCTGGAGTAATGTCCGGCGTTTCGAACTTTTTTTCAAGTTTCTCCATTCTAAATACAAACCTTCAACTTTTGAGACACATTTGTCAAAAGCTCTAAGTGGTATTCGTGCTTTGTTCCATAAAACTTCTACCTCTTTCACTACAAGGGAAGCACTAGCACGCGAGTCTAGTTTTACTTTTCGCATATTGTAAAATAAAACACGCAAAACTTGACCATTTGAAGGCAATTTGGCACCGATTATTTGGCAGGCATCATACCCGAGAAGTTACAACTGCTTCTGTCGTCTGTGTTCATATTTATTTTTGATATTATTTTACAAACTTGATTGTTTTATCGCTTTATTTCTTTCAATAACACTTATTTTTTCACATGTATATGTAATTAGGCCCATTCGATACAAATATTATTTAATTGAAGTGCGTTTGCTTTTATTCGGGAATTCACCGTTTCGTTTAGCAATTGAAGCGATACTACACAACTGGGCGTTATTGAACTTCAAAAGATGCCGGACTTAACTGACCACATATTTTTCAGTTGTTGTCTGAGCTCACAAACGATATATTACATTTGCTGTTAAAATCATGATATTCTTAAAATCATAATATATATTTTTAAAGTATTGCTAAACATTTTTCATCATTATTATTAATTTGTAAACGTAAAAAGATTCAGGTCGAATAAATTAATTATAGTTTATATCAAATTTACCAGTGTTTTATTAAATAACCCGCAAATTAACATCTTAACTTATTTCATATGAATTTAGCATATATAGCCAACTTGTGGGCGAATGCGGCACGCCTTCCTGTATTACAATCTGCTTATAATTTTACACAATGCATTTTTTTAATACGTAGAACATTCGTGGGTGGAGTTACGATCTAATCTGTTAAAAAAAAATTGTCCCATACATATAAGGCGCACCCCAATGTATACATACAAAAAGATTTTCATACTCAGACTAGAAATAAACTTTCTTTATATTTCTGAAAAACATTACAGTCAGATGAAGCCAACTTTGGCGACTCGACCTCGATCCTTGCTCTCGTAAATAAAATTAAAGCATATGCAAAGTAGCTACATACATATATTCATATACATATATATATATATATATATATATATATATATATATATATATATATATATATATATATATATATATACATATAGTATATGTATATATATATATATACACATCTATATATATATATATATATATATATATATATATATATATATATATATATATACATCTATATATATATATATATAAGTATATATATATATATATGTATATATATATATATATACACACATCTATATACATATATATATATATATATATATATATGTATATATTTATATATATATATATATATATATATATATACATATACATATACATATGCGTATACATATACATATATAAATTAAATTATTTCATTTAAAATTAAAGTAATTATTTTTTTAAATTTGTTTATGGTATATTTTGACATATTTTAGTTCATGCCATGGATACTACACCCATCGTTAAAACAGTTCAATCCAATGGTAAATTTTTTGGTTCGTTTTTATTTTGCTTTTATCATAGAATTTATTTTATTGCATGATATATGTATATATTACATAGACTTTCTATTTTCTTAATATCCTCAAAAATCTAAATTAATACAGTGGGCTGAATTTAAGTTCTTTTGCACCACGACCAGGTAGAACTGCTTTTTACTTTCTTTCGTTAAAAAACAATATAGACTGGTCTCTGAAACGATAACTTATCCTTTTTTATTAACATTGTATTTAATCATATTTTATGTGGCTTTTTTTGCGATATAAAAATGAAAATAGTTGTTAGTTAATTAAGAGATGTGAGTTTAGCTAAATTTTTAAGTTAATTAGACCCAACTTCTCAGTCAGTAATGATAATGGTGTGTTAATGGTGTTTGTATGAGCTAATCGTTGGTTAAACTATTGCCATTGGTTAACTAAAGAGTGTAAATTTAAGCCTTACTTGTTTTGTAACGTAAATGGTAGACTTGGGTTCAATTCGTTCAACTGCTCGCTTTAGAGAAAAACATATGATTAAACGAATGTAATTCGTAGAAAATTGTGTTTGGTTTTGCAGAAACGGTTTTTAAAATTTTTAATTTCTTTAAAAGAACTCAATATCAGTAGAATTATTAAAGAATTTATAACAATTTTTTTTTTAAATTACAATACTCGTTACTAAGTTGTCATGGAAGGACTACTGTCTTTAACGCCATCACCTGTTTTAGAAAGTGTTTCGCGTTTCATATTTCCAACCAAAAATAATTAATTCTAATTTCGTTCAATTTGTGATGACACCTTATATTCTACTTGTAATGCTAGGGTATTTACAATTTTATTGCTTATTTTAAAACGAAAGTACGTTATACATTAAAGAAAATACCGTTAATGATCTTTATTTTCACATTAAATTTTTAAGAAACTGTCTTCTCCAGTTCGCCTGATGTTTTCAGATGCTGTGGAACTTTTAAGTTGTTTATACGTGTATATCCCAATATTCTCATCAAATATCGATTAGTTCACGTTGGAGTTCAGTTTGTAGTCATTTCTATGTTAGAGCAGTGTATTTTGCTCCACTTGATATTGCTGGGTAAATTTCAATACCTTTCGAGAGATATTACTTGCCTCTTGTTTTATTTTTTCCATGGTATTAGCTGATGAAGTAACACCGAAACATGTATTTTTAAATTCTCAGAAAATGAACTAACTTAAATTTAAATTCGCGGAAAATAAACTAACATAAAATTTAACTCGTACAAAATGAGCTCGCTTAAATTAAAATCCGCACAAAATGAATTCGGATAAATTTAAATGCACGCAAAATAAACCCGCATACATTTTAATTCGCGCAAAATGAACTCGCACAAATTTAAATTCTCGCAAAATAAACTCGCATAAATTTTAATTCACACAAAATGAACTCGCATAGCTTGAATTTACATTACGGTGAAAAATTCGTTATTTTACGAAGTCATAAGACTTAAAAATTCTTAAATAGTTTTTGTATATTCTTCTTACAAAAGTAATACAATTTATGTTGCTCACTTATTTATATATGTTGCATCTATATATATGTTACTCACATAATAATTATTTACCTTTTAATTATTTTTAAATGTTGCTTATTCAAAAAAATCTATAGATATTTTGTTAACAATGTTTATACAAATTGCAAATATTACGAAAATTCGCACAAATGCAGTTAAATTGAAACTTGTCCCATGAAGGAAAGAGTAGCATACATATTTGAAAATGAGTTTTGAATTGAATTAAAAAGCATGCTAACAATAAATTAGGTCAAAGCAGGTATGAGCATATTATTAGAATGTCTAACTAGTTTTTAAATTCCTTAAAATGTGAAAATGAACATTCAGGATACGAAAACATTCACCGGAAATACAGACATTTCAAAAAGAAAATAATAATAAGTAAATAAAAAATAATAATAGCAATAACAATAATAATAAATAAATGCATACAGACTTTCGACCTGATTGCATGTAAAAAAGTTGAATATAGAAAAAATTATCATTAGTAGACTTTGAACAAAATTTATTTTATCGGGGTAATAATGAAAAGTAGCAATATATTTCCAGAATAGCAAATAATATATCAGAAATTTACCAAAAAAATACGAAAATCTATGAAGAAGGGTGAGTTTAGCTAATGTTGTAAAAGAAAAAGCTTTAAGAATATGTGTAGCTTGCATGCTGTTGCTGTCTCAATGCATTCAGGACTGGTTCGCGATTAGGTTTTTAATATTAGAAGGGAAAAACTAGTTTCTGATCAAGAAACAGTGCCAGCATTTAAAACCAAATTAAAAAAGATTTAATGGCTGTATGACAATCAATTTTACTGGCTTATTTTGGGAATTACTGCCAGAAAAATTTGGGAATTACTTCCAGAAAAATCCAACAAAAAAAAAAAAAAAAAGAATTGAAAAGGCTCTAATCATTGTTTTAGTAGCACTAATGCAACTGGTAAAGGTAAATTGAAGCCACCAGTAATAGAAGCTGAAAGCTGTGCAAAATCGTTCCAAGTTAAAAAAGCATCGTAGTATATTGAACTTTCTAAAATAATTTCTTATTTGAAACACACAAATATACATTATTTTTATTAGTGTCAATTCAGGTGGTTCTCTCTACACCAAAACTGTACTTGAGGCATGCTTTATGTACGTCCTCAAGCGTAATAATTATGATTTGTTAACATTTGTGGGAAGTTATTAAAACTAATCAGAGCTAAAAAGGCACCATGTTTTTAAATACAATACAACTACCGAAAATGCGCGTTGGTATAAATTTAATGTATCATTTGTGTCCCCAAGATACAATTTATAATATAAAGCAATTTTTTATTTGACTTTATGGGTTTCAACAATTGCTCGGGTGAAACTTGAATAATTTCCAATTGCTAGAATGCAAAGCAAACGTATTTATATTTAATCGAAAATAATGCCAAATAAATGCTTGAAAAGTTTTTCCAAATTAGATGCGATACTAGGCGCCCAACCAATGGCAATTTCTGCTGGGGTCTCCTTCATTATTATTTTTTTTTATGAAATGTATTCCGTAGCATAAAATTATTTATTTTAATTACAATTATAAACTATTTACTTGGAGTGGGTCAATTAAATGTTTACAAGAGTTTTAATTAGTTATACTTATAATACTTTCTTCAATCTTATTTAATGGCTATTTAACACTCATATTAATCAATATAATTGACATAACTTATTAAGAAAATGTAGGAATTAATAATTATTAATTGATTTGATTTCGAATGTAATTAATTTTATGTTTGTACACTTTATAGTGACTACACCATTATTCGGCAATAGCCGGAGTTATGTGGATCCGCATACTTATGAAGACCCCAATCAAGCTATACGTGAGTTTGCTAGAGAAATAGATGCAAACTATATAACTATTGAGGCAATTATTGGTAAGTGCAAAATTTATCATGTGAATGTTTACGAACATTTAAATATTATGGTTCACAATTTCAAGGGGACTCATGGAATACCAATCGACATACATATATGTTTAATCAAACTAAAAAAAAATCTTGTGATGGTGTGATAATTTATTAGTAGTGTTCCACAAGATAGTGGCATGTGAAGTATGGATCATTATAACGGTTTCAATAGAAAATGTTTGGATTGTACTTATATGAAGTGTCACACTCAAGAAAAATATTTAAGAAAAGTAGACTATTGGCCTAATTCATACGATATTTCATGCTTATAACCTTGTTATTTGAAAAATTTTGTGAAGAAATATGCCAAATAAGAATGTTATAAACATTAAATACTAATTTATTAGGTTTATTTAAACAGAAGGTCAATTATTTTTTATATAAAAATTATGTTTTTATTCCAATATTTCGCCACTTTATGTAGCACAAAATTTTTTCAATTCACAAATACAAAATAAAATATTTTTTGTAGTAAGTATTTTAACGAACATTTACATATATTGCTGTATTAAATTGAATTAAGATTTATAGGCTAATTTTTCGAAATTCGTTTTAAATCTCAGTGAGACATAATAAATATTCAAGGCACAAAGGAAAGTTAACATCAGTTATTCAACTTACACAGCAAAGCAGAACTGCTGTTTTCGAAAGCCGCAACACTTTCGTCATCAATGCTCATGTGTATTGTGTTTGTCACCACTTATTATGTGTCTTAGTTGAATGTGATAACAGTTCTTATTTAAACAAATTTTATTAGGAAATAGAATCCGAGAACTGTATCGACCTGACGTTAACATATTATTGTTGTAATACCCGTGTTACCGTTTGATTATTTTCTTTATGTCCCATTTTTCTGAATTTTTTGTTCCATCATACCTAAGCCAAACTTTTTTGGTTTGAAATTTATACTTAAGTACATGTGCACATTTTCCAATTTTTGTTGGTAGCTCAAGCCAGAGCTTAAATTTGTATGTAGTAAGTATTTTGACGAACATTTATATTGCTATATTAAATTAAATTAAGATTTATAGGCTAATTGTTCGAAATTTGTTTTAAATCTCAGAGAGACAGTTAAATATTCAAGGCAAGGAATAGAATCACAAAATTTTAATATACTCCAATAAACTGAAGAACTTAGATGACACTGTTTCAAGACTTTCTTTGGCCAAGGGCATAAATTTCAATACGTGAAGAATCTTTTTGAGCTAATCAGGCCTAACGCATTCAATGTTAATAAAAAACCTTTATTACATTTTTTCCCAACGTTTCGTCAATTGTTTGTTGACTTCTTCAGGGGTTATTTTGTCTATTTAAATTTTAAAATATACCAGTTACAATTTAAAAACATTATTTCTTTTAAAGTTAGAGTTATACTCACTATTTTGCGGTTCGTACCACATTAATTACATATACGTTGTTTTTAACAATTAAAGTCAAATTAAAAGAATTGTTTAGATCACAATTTGAAAATTACTAAAATCAACATGTGTATACCTCAAGCACTGAGTCAAGTTTAATAGTTGATATGGCAGTTTATTTTTTATTTTATAGCAACAATATAGCTAGCAATAATATTATCGGTATCCTCTTTTATACTCATAGTTTTTTCCACAGAATATGCACAGAATACCCAAAAGTGACAGTTCAATTTGGCCAAAATCAGCTTTTTTATTACGATTGTGTAAACGAGTACAAAAGATATAGTTGCAGGCTGTTTTATGTATGTTAGAAAGAATGGCTATACATATCCATCTCTGAACATATGTTTTACAATTTCAAACAAACAATGATGGTTGAAAATAAAACAAAAATTTTTTTTAGAGAAAAAATGTGAAATAATTAATACAAAAATGTGTTAAGTGTTTTAAAAAAAATATTAAACAGTTTCTTAATAGTAAACAAAGATACTAAAACAAATGCTGTTAAGAAATCAACATAAAAATGTGCCCCGATTCCCAGACTTGGAATTTGACCATATTAATATTGTTTCCAATTTGTAACAATTTTAGTGCTCGAAAAAATAATTAAAAACCTTAAATGAAACACCAAAGACAAACACAATCGTTGCAATGACCACCACTTACTCAGGTTGAATATATGAAATGGGGCTTATATGTAGAAGTTGCATGTACAACTAAGGATCCCAATGGTAGTTGGAAATGAGACAAACATTTTGTTTATGTGGGCAAACATAAAATATTTAATAAAATTGGTGGTTAAGGCAGCTGAATGAACTTGTCGGAACAAAAATCAATTCCAAATCGGATATACAACTTAAATTGATTTAAAAGCAATTATTGAACTGCGTATTGGTGAACTAAAAGGATTGAATTTAGAAAAGTAAGAGTGTATAAAAATGTAAGTATTTTACTTCATTATTAGTTTATTACAATTTAAAAATGTTAATAAAAATTAGTATATATATCTCTTTCAGAGTCACGGCACCGACAAAATTTTGCTGATGAAAAATTATTCTTGAAGTCATCTTCAGCGATGGACAAATTGTGATGATTTCTCAACCGACATGCTTGAATGGAGAATAGCAAAGTGTGGAGCAGTGGTAATCTGATGACAATATAAAGTGTTAAAAGATAACGTAGCAGAAAACCTATACGTGGTGGCTATGATTTAGATGACTCCAATATTGGATTTCATGATTAATTAATTTGCATGATACTATAGAAGTGCTTTGTTTATTGTGTGGTTAAGTAAATATGTCATATGCATATGAAGTAAATATGAAATTATGAAAGATACCTCCTAATACCAGTGGTAAATCTGGCAAAGTGGAAAGACGTAAGCGCATGGAAAGTTATGCCATCTTCATTTACAAAGTTGTACAAAAAGTACATCCGTTCAACAATTATTAGTCGTGAAATTCAATTTGCTGTCCGTCTACTGTTGCCTGGTGAATTGGCTAAGCATGCTGTCAGTGAAGATACTAAAGGCGTAACCAAATATACCACTAGTACCAAGTAAATGCCTATGAATATTTATTTTAACAAAAAACCAGAAAGAAATCACGAACAGCCCTTTTCAGGGCTACAAAATGCATTTCAAAAAGTGGTAGCCGATTTTGTGTCTACAAATAATAAAAAAAATTTATATTGTGAACTGTTTTATTTCAAAGTGGTTGTAAATTGAGCTCTTTTTTTAAATATATTGTAGACCGTAAATTGTTAATTTTTTATCGGGCTTAAGTTCGAATCTTGCATGACTGCAAATTATTTTTTTGTTATTTTTTATTATTAATAAATGAATTTGTTTAGATTCTATTTATTATTTTATATTAAGATTGGAATATTAAGAATATTTTTAATAATCATCAAACCAGCAGAACGGATCAGTACTGATTTCGAGGCCGCTACGCCATCTCATCAGCGTTCTTTGTTCAATTTTTCCCACTTTTGCAAGTGGTGCTAGTTAGTAGGAATATCAACTATTTAACCAATATTTTAACGAAAATTGAATATGAGAAGTTATCACATTCATATTATTAAGTTATTACATTTTGGTTAGTACGAAATTCCCCAACCCTGACGATTAATATTCCAAATATTCCAATATCTCTTTTGCTTTTTCCAGAGCCATCGGCTGCTGATAGGTAAAGCTTCTTTGTTATTTATGTTCAAGTAATTGAATTTAGTTGTCAATTTACTTTGAACAAGTGCGCGTGCCCCCGCAATGTTTTACATTATGTATGAATTTTTATTAGTCGAACTTTTTCTTATGTAAATTGTTAATTTTTTATCGGGCTTAAGTTCGAATCTTGCATGACTGCAAATTATTTTTTTGTTATTTTTTATTATTAATAAATGAATTTGTTTAGATTCTATTTATTATTTTATATTAAGATTGGAATATTAAGAATATTTTTAATAATCATCAAACCAGCAGAACGGATCAGTACTGATTTCGAGGCCGCTACGCCATCTCATCAGCGTTCTTTGTTCAATTTTTCCCACTTTTGCAAGTGGTGCTAGTTAGTAGGAATATCAACTATTTAACCAATATTTTAACGAAAATTGAATATGAGAAGTTATCACATTCATATTATTAAGTTATTACATTTTGGTTAGTACGAAATTCCCCAACCCTGACGATTAATATTCCAAATATTCCAATATCTCTTTTGCTTTTTCCAGAGCCATCGGCTGCTGATAGGTAAAGCTTCTTTGTTATTTATGTTCAAGTAATTGAATTTAGTTGTCAATTTACTTTGAACAAGTGCGCGTGCCCCCGCAATGTTTTACATTATGTATGAATTTTTATTAGTCGAACTTTTTCTTATGTAAATTGTTAATTTTTTATCGGGCTTAAGTTCGAATCTTGCATGACTGCAAATTATTTTTTTGTTATTTTTTATTATTAATAAATGAATTTGTTTAGATTCTATTTATTATTTTATATTAAGATTGGAATATTAAGAATATTTTTAATAATCATCAAACCAGCAGAACGGATCAGTACTGATTTCGAGGCCGCTACGCCATCTCATCAGCGTTCTTTGTTCAATTTTTCCCACTTTTGCAAGTGGTGCTAGTTAGTAGGAATATCAACTATTTAACCAATATTTTAACGAAAATTGAATATGAGAAGTTATCACATTCATATTATTAAGTTATTACATTTTGGTTAGTACGAAATTCCCCAACCCTGACGATTAATATTCCAAATATTCCAATATCTCTTTTGCTTTTTCCAGAGCCATCGGCTGCTGATGAGATCGCTGATGAGATGGCGTAGCGGCCTCGAAATCAGTACTGATCCGTTCTGCTGGTTTGATGATTATTAAAAATATTCTTAATATTCCAATCTTAATATAAAATAATAAATAGAATCTAAACAAATTCATTTATTAATAATAAAAAATAACAAAAAAATAATTTGCAGTCATGCAAGATTCGAACTTAAGCCCGATAAAAAATTAACAATTTACATAAGAAAAAGTTCGACTAATAAAAATTCATACATAATGTAAAACATTGCGGGGGCACGCGCACTTGTTCAAAGTAAATTGACAACTAAATTCAATTACTTGAACATAAATAACAAAGAAGCTTTACCTATCAGCAGCCGATGGCTCTGGAAAAAGCAAAAGAGATATTGGAATATTTGGAATATTAATCGTCAGGGTTGGGGAATTTCGTACTAACCAAAATGTAATAACTTAATAATATGAATGTGATAACTTCTCATATTCAATTTTCGTTAAAATATTGGTTAAATAGTTGATATTCCTACTAACTAGCACCACTTGCAAAAGTGGGAAAAATTGAACAAAGAACGCTGATGAGATGGCGTAGCGGCCTCGAAATCAGTACTGATCCGTTCTGCTGGTTTGATGATTATTAAAAATATTCTTAATATTCCAATCTTAATATAAAATAATAAATAGAATCTAAACAAATTCATTTATTAATAATAAAAAATAACAAAAAAATAATTTGCAGTCATGCAAGATTCGAACTTAAGCCCGATAAAAAATTAACAATTTACATAAGAAAAAGTTCGACTAATAAAAATTCATACATAATGTAAAACATTGCGGGGGCACGCGCACTTGTTCAAAGTAAATTGACAACTAAATTCAATTACTTGAACATAAATAACAAAGAAGCTTTACCTATCAGCAGCCGATGGCTCTGGAAAAAGCAAAAGAGATATTGGAATATTTGGAATATTAATCGTCAGGGTTGGGGAATTTCGTACTAACCAAAATGTAATAACTTAATAATATGAATGTGATAACTTCTCATATTCAATTTTCGTTAAAATATTGGTTAAATAGTTGATATTCCTACTAACTAGCACCACTTGCAAAAGTGGGAAAAATTGAACAAAGAACGCTGATGAGATGGCGTAGCGGCCTCGAAATCAGTACTGATCCGTTCTGCTGGTTTGATGATTATTAAAAATATTCTTAATATTCCAATCTTAATATAAAATAATAAATAGAATCTAAACAAATTCATTTATTAATAATAAAAAATAACAAAAAAATAATTTGCAGTCATGCAAGATTCGAACTTAAGCCCGATAAAAAATTAACAATTTACATAAGAAAAAGTTCGACTAATAAAAATTCATACATAATGTAAAACATTGCGGGGGCACGCGCACTTGTTCAAAGTAAATTGACAACTAAATTCAATTACTTGAACATAAATAACAAAGAAGCTTTACCTATCAGCAGCCGATGGCTCTGGAAAAAGCAAAAGAGATATTGGAATATTTGGAATATTAATCGTCAGGGTTGGGGAATTTCGTACTAACCAAAATGTAATAACTTAATAATATGAATGTGATAACTTCTCATATTCAATTTTCGTTAAAATATTGGTTAAATAGTTGATATTCCTACTAACTAGCACCACTTGCAAAAGTGGGAAAAATTGAACAAAGAACGCTGATGAGATGGCGTAGCGGCCTCGAAATCAGTACTGATCCGTTCTGCTGGTTTGATGATTATTAAAAATATTCTTAATATTCCAATCTTAATATAAAATAATAAATAGAATCTAAACAAATTCATTTATTAATAATAAAAAATAACAAAAAAATAATTTGCAGTCATGCAAGATTCGAACTTAAGCCCGATAAAAAATTAACAATTTACATAAGAAAAAGTTCGACTAATAAAAATTCATACATAATGTATATTGTAGACCTTAAATGAGCTTTCTTTATTTCGATTGTCGAAAAATAGTTTAAATTGAAGCGGAAGCAATTTATTTGTTTCATGCGGTCTTTTTCGCTGTTGGTTCTTTTGTAAGGGTTATCTTTTTCGGTTAGAACTTTTAGCTTTGGGTGCTTTTGGTTTGCTTGCTGGTATCTTTTTGGTGGGTTTTGCTTTCATGGTGACAGTCTTTCTGATGGGGTTTGCTGTGCCGCTGTAGCTTTTTGAAGCTGAACACCAATTTTAATTGGATATTCACCTTCTTAAACTCCAGTCCTGCTCCTGATGAAACGAATTATACAAATTTTGTAACGCATTCATGAGTGTAGAATTTTTATATAAAATGTACACAATTGACTCACCTGGTCGGATATTTAGGAAATAGGTGTAGCATCAGTCCTTCCTTGCATCCCATTACGCATTACGGCTCCTGGAAGACATTAGAATTATAAGTTTTATAAAAATTTATATTCACAATTTTTACTTAGATTTTATTGCTGGTACCACTATTTTGTAGTTGATTTTATTGTTCTTCTGCGCTTTTGTTTATCTTCGCACACTGTTGGTAATCAGTGGATGATTCTATAGATGATATTTCATCCATAAATTACCAACTTTAAGCAATAAATTTGGCCTAGAATGAACTATTTAACAATTTGCGCCAATAATCCTGCCAAGAAATTTAATTTTAACGTAAACAAGAATGAAATGTCATATTACTACGATGAAATAAAAGAGATAGCAAACAAAGAAATTTGCCGTCTCTCTCGCAATATCGTAATAACCGACATCTCTGTATTAGAAATAAATAACGTCTCTGTATTTTAGTTATCGTGTCTAGTTATTTGTCTATTGTTTTTTCTATCTTTTGTTGTATACGTAGGCTTTCGATCGTATATCTCTTCCTTTCTATCTTTACTCTATCTAGAATTTTAACTTTGTCAAAATCCACTGAATGTTTCTTGCCGATAACATGGACTGATAAAGCTTCCGATGTTTTCATGAATTCAAAAATAATTTTTACAGTGTATCATTTATTCCTGGTTTGACGGCCAAGAAAGAAATAAAAACAGCATTTGAAAATAACAACATAAAATTTGCTTACAAACAAACACAACACTCAGCAGTATATTTACACGAATCAAAGCACCAACAGAGAAACAACAACAATGTGACTTAGTATACGAATTACAATGTAAAGGCAATGATGAAGAGGAATGCAACCTAATATACATATGTACTACAAAAAGAAACTTGGGAACCAGAATGTCAGAACACAAAAACGACATCGCTAAACAAAAAATATGGGCAGCTTTATCAGCCCATGTTATCGACAAGAAACATTCAGTGCATTTTGACAAAGTTAAAATTCTAGATAGAGAAAAGATAGAAAGGAAGAGATATACGATCGAAAGCCTACGTATACTACAAAAGATAGAAAAAACTATGAATATAAAAGAGGATACCGATAATATTAATGATATCTATATTGTTGCTATAAAATATAAAATAAACTGCCATATCAACTATTAAACTTGACTCAGTGCTTGAGATATAAGTACACATGTTGATTTTAGTAATTTTCAAATTGTGATCTAAACAATTTTTTTAATTTGACTTTAATTGTTAAAAACAACGTATATGTAATTAATGTACTACCAACCGCAATATTGTGAGTATAACTCTAATTTTAAAAGAAATAATTGTTTTTTAATTGTAACTGGTATGTTTTAAAATTTAAATAGACAAAAAAAACCCCTGAAGAAGTCAACAAACAATTGACGAAACGTTGGGAAAAAATTTAATAAAGGTTTTTTGTTAACATTGAATGCGTTAGGCCTGATTAGCTCAAAAATATTCTTCACGTATTGAAAATTAGATGACATTAATTTGACTAGACACCCGCTTGTTTAGATCTCTGTGGTGGCGTTTCTAATGCATGAGAGAAGTTATACAGCTTCCGGACCACTTACATTATAATTCATGTGGTAAATTTATCCTGAAAACGGCTAAATTGCTGGACTCCAGACACAGACGAATCCCTTTAAATTTGTACTCAGCAAATCCGCTATTTCCAACGTTCATAAATGGAAATCTTTATTCGGTGACGCCATTATTCTACATGCCTACATTTTTTGTGTGTTCACATTAATAAATTAACGACGAGAAAACAATTTGGGTTGCGTAAAAGAAAACGCAAACGCAGTGCACAATAATGCATACAATAAAAGGAGCAAATGTTCATTCTGCGATTAACCCTCTAACCGTATGATTTACGAATGTAAAAACAAAGTGCACGATTGATGCAGTTTATTTAATCATGTTCAGCGACTTTTTGTTAATTCGAATCAATCTAAATTTTCAGGGGGAGGCGAATTTGGAGACGTATGCCGTGGCCGCTTAAAAATACCACCAAATTTTGTACAAGACATTGATGTGGCAATAAAAACACTTAAACCAGGTACAATTTTAATTTCTCTTTTCAATCATATGTTTCAGTTTACAGTAAAAAAAAAAATGGAAAACTGTTCATCCTAAAGGTCAGCCCTGCAACTTCCCGCTAATTTTAACCACATTGTTGTAACGCGGAATTACGATTTTTTTGTTCAGGATATATAACGACCCGCTTAGTGGCGATCGACGAGTTTGTTTAATGTCAAGAGCGGATTTATAGAATCGAGCTGTTGAAACTTATTAAAAAAAAGTTAAAAAACACACACATATACAGATATAATGACGCCCTTTCAGGAGTAGTATTTTTGTTAATTTTCAATTTTCTTAGCGGAAAGCTAAAAAGAACTGATTACATTGTTATTCGTTATTTGCAAATATTTTGCCTCCACTATTTTATGTTTTGTTCTTCAATTTAAAATAACTTATTTTTATAATAAAAATATTAAGTACATGTTGTTGTAGTGTAGTTTAAAAGGCAATAGTTACTTCTTTTTACCTGGAGGGTCTCGTGGGATTCGCAGGTTCTTTATTGGAACTTGGTTTACTACAACTGTCACTTAACTAACTTAGAACTAGCTATTTATACTTTCTTAAAATTAACTATAAAATAATATATTGCAATTAAGCTATTTCCTAATGACCTAAATAATAGAACAGTATTGCACCATTCGTTAACGCAAACAGTATTTAAGTTGAACGTACATTACTGCTGCGCCAACGAATTAGTGCAAAGTATATGTAGGAGGGATGTTCGATAATGCTTCACAACATCCCTCCCCCCTTAATGGAAGAAAAACATCTATACAATGATGTTTTTCTAACAGAAGTTTCTTATTCTATGTACAATTTTTAAAGCTATTTTTATGATATATGTTTATGTGTACTTTTTTTTTCTATTGATTAACTCTTAAATTTGTTGCGCTGGAGTGCTCGGTGCTGGTGGTGGGGGTGGAGTTTTCTGTTCTTGGAGATGGCTTTCCACAATCAGGTTCTGGCTGCGATTTGGGAACTCGTTATATATCCTGACCTTTAGTTGACGCCGGTTTCTGCATAACACTAATATCGCTACTATTGTCACTACCGCGACAATTGCTGTCAAGGAGTATCCGATGCTACTTGTAACGTTTTGATGGAATTGAATCTCCTTAATGGTTTCGATATTGCTTATCTGGGCTACTTGTATTTTCTCCAGAGTGGGTTTAATTTTTGTTGTGATATTCCTGTTGTTCCCCACTAAGAGGAATTTCTGGGTTACATCCACTATTTTGCTGACGTAAACCTGCCCACCTATTGTTATACACGGAAAATGCAGTTTTGTGGTGGTTTTAGGCTCTTGGAATCTTTCTCTCCGCTGTAGTTGAAGACTGTTTTATCTAGTTTTACAACGTACTCTCTGGGGGAATCAATTTGATGGTGACTGTCGTTTGGAACGGGTATTATCAATGACCTCTTTAGGCTGACTGTTTCGATGGGCAACTTTATTACGAACATTAGCGTGTTGTGCTTGCGTAATGCTACTCCCATCTGCATTTGTTGTATGGTCTCAATATTTATTTTATTCTCTTCAATTTCCTCAATTGTCACTAGGGCGGGGTTGAATATTTTCATCCTTGCCAACGCCACGGATTCTTGTATGATATTCACTTGACTTTTCATATCAAACAATTTGAAAAGTTGGAAAATCGCGACGTCTCGGTAATGTTGACTTTCTGAATGCAACTTGATCTGTGTCAAGTCGTTCAGCGTTCTTCTGTTGTCATTTATTGCCTCAAACATTCTGTTGATGGAGGATATAGATATCTGATGGTTCGACTGTTCGATGATTTGGTGACCGTTTGCATCAACTACCTTGAAATGCTGATTTATCTGCTCTTGGTCCTCATCATCCAATGTTCCATACAGCCACTTCATCGCCTTCCCTCCAATATTCAGCAATCCCCGTTTTACGCGCGGAGCTCTACTCCTTGTACATTTTCTTCGTTTTAATTAATTTTAGTTTTTTTTCTTATTTGCTTTTTTTCTATTTTGTATATTTTTCATTTTAATATTGGTTTTCTAAAGTTTATGCTGTGTAGGTTTTTATTTAACATTTAAGCAATATTTTTATTTTTTGTTTCTTTTTTATTCAAATTTCAAAAATATTCATGTTTTGTTTGAAGATATTTTTTATGTTATTCAATCGATTTTTTTAAATTTAATTTCTACAAATACATTTAAGTATATAGTGTAGTTTTGCATAGTAATAATGAAATAGTAATGTTTTGTTTTAAGATATATATATATATATATATATATATATATATATATATATATATATATATATATATATATATATATACATATATATATATATATATATATATATATATATATATATATATATATATATTAATAGATGTTTTTTTTTTTTATATTTTGAATTTACGCATAAAATGTATGCAAATTTTTATTTTAAATGTTTTTTATTGCAACTTTAATATAAAAAATACTTGACATGGTTTTTGTCTCTTGTGAATAACTTACAACCGTTTAATTGCATTTGTTGCTTCATTTGCTTTTTATTAACTGACCTATCACAAGAAAGACATTGACGGAATCATATTACGAAAAAAATATTATGTGTACATGTATTAATTGTTATTATATTTTTTTTTCTTGTTTACTCTGCCTGTAAACATTTTTTTTCAGTAGCTATATTCATTGGAGTATTCGTAAATAAATTCGCTGTAGTTGCAAAATAGTGTCCCATATTCGAACACTTTATGGAAAATTAGGTAAACATTAAAGGTTATTGCACTCCGATATATGGAGTAAACGTATTTATTATATTTTTGGTTTACCTTCTACAAAACGTCTTATTAAACTGACTGTTCCCTATTTCTCGGTCTCTGTGTGGCCTTACTAAATTTTTATGATATGTCTTTGCTTTATTTCTTATTTTCAGTTTTATGTTTACTGGTGTTGGTACATCTATAATCTCATATGGTCCTAACCATAGAGGTGAAAATTTATTTTTACGGGCTTGGTTCTTTAACCAAAGCCCTTTGTCCTATTTCATACTCTCTGTATTTTGCACTCTTGTCATAATATTGTTTTGCCCTTAACTTTGCCTTCTCTTGATTTACTTTTACAATTTCGTGTGAACGTTGGATCTGGTTTTTTAGAACCTTGTTATAATCCTCCGTGTTGTATAGGGCTACAGGGGGCGTTTTCAAACTCATCGGTATCTCAAACTCAAACCCGAATAGAACTCTTGTCGGCGTTTGCTTTGTCGTTGTATGTTTGCTGTTGTTGTATACATGCATTGCGTGATTGAGCCATTCGTCCCAGTTGGTACCATCTAGATTGACAAAATGTCTCAAAAATTCGGCTAATGGTCGGTGAGCTCTTTCCAAGGCACCATTTGCCTGTGGGTGGTAAGGAGTGGTTAGCAGTTTCTTTATTCCCAGGAGCTTACATGTTTCTTTGAACAATTTCGATGTGAAGTTAGACCCGTTATCCGTTACTAACACCTTGGGAATAAAGTATCTCGAAATTATTTCATTAAAAAAAACTCGAGCTATTGTTGAGGCCTCTGCATCAGCTACTGCGGCGCACGCGAAAAATTTTGAAAAATCATCCTGGAAGGTGACAATATACTTGTTTCCTCTGGCGGATTCTGGTAACGGTCCTACAAGGTCCAAAAAATTTTTTTCAAAGGGTCTATTTGACGTGCTTGTTATAACTAATGGCATCTTTTCGACTTTTGAGCATTTGTTCTTCTGGCATAGAGTGCACGTTGCTACATAGGTTTTGATTTGCTGGTACATACCGGCCCACTTGTATTGATTCCTGATGCGGGGGTAAGTTTTGTATGTCCCTTGGTGTCCACCCAAAGGTGTATCATGAAACGTTTTTATTACCTTGTTAATATCTTCCACATTTGTCAAATAGACTGCCGTATCCTCTTGTTCCACGTCTTCACTCCTATTCACTTCATCCATAATCTCTTCATTATTTCCCTTTTTATATGCGTTTGCCTCTCGTGCCTTTGCCCTGGTAGTTGCTCCTACACTCATTTTTTCCACTGGGAGACAACTAAGTGCGTCAGCGTTTTGGTTGATTTTCCCCGTCTTATACCGTATCTCGAAGTCATATTCTAAAAGTTTGAGTCTCAGTCGACCCAATCTGCCTTCTTGATCCTTCAAATTGGCTATTCCTTTCAGAGGCTTATGATCTGTAAAAATGGTAAAATGTCTACCAAGCAAATAGGGCCTAAAAATCTTAGATGCCCACACGATGGCAAGGAACTCCTTCTCTATGGTAGAGTATCGTTTCTCCGTATCACTTAGCACTCTGCTTGCGAAGTATATGGGTAAATCACAACCTGGCTCTCCTTGAGAAAGTATGGCTCCTAATGCCTCATTGCTAGCATCCGTAGTCAGAATAAATGGTTTTGTGAAATCAGGATACCGCAACAGTGGAGGACTTGTTACTGCAGCTTTTAATTTCTCCATTGCTTGTTGACACTCCTTTGTCCATTCAAATTTTGCGTTCTTCCTTAATAGTTTGTTCAATGGCAATGCAATTTCAGACGACCTTGGTATAAACTTTCTATAATAGTTGATAAGCCCCAAAAATGATTGTAGCTCCTTGACATTTCTGGGAGGCGGTATATCTTTTACTGCTTTTGTCTTATGGGGATCCGGTAATACTCCGTTTTCGGAACATTGATGTCCTAGATAAACTACCTCTCTTTGCAGGAAATTACATTTTTCAGGGTACAGCTTAAGGTTGTGTTTCCTTAAAACGTCCAGTACTCTTTTAAGTCTTAACTGATGATCCTCTAGATTTCTCCCGTAGATTACTATATCGTCCAGATATACGAAACAGTCGATTCCCTGTAGACCCGTTAATATTGAATTCATTATCCTCTGAAACGTGGCTGGTGCCCCTGTCAATCCGAAAGGCGTACAATGAACTCGAAATGTCCCATGTTGGTGTTGAACGCGGTTTTTTGCTTATCATTAGGGCTCATCAGAACTTGGTGGTACCCGCTTGCCAGGTCTAGGTTGAGAAGTATCGGATGTAGCCAAGTTGGTCTAGGATCTCATCAATTCTTGGTATGGGGAAAACCTGTTTTATTGTAGCCTCATTCAATTTCCTGAAATCCACTACCAAAAGCCATTTTTTTCTCTTCGTCCTTGCCTGCCTTTTTGGGTACTAGGAGTATTGGAAAGTTCCAAGGGGAAATACTAGGGGAGATAATTCCATCTTCGATCATTTGCCCTACTTGTCTATTAATTTTATTTCGGTGGGCCTCAGGTAACCTATACTGTTTAGTATTGATTGGGGGCTGAGTAGGGTCAGTTGGTATTTTATGCTTAAGTACATTCGTGAATGTAAGATTGTCCCCGGGTAGGTGAAATACATCGTCGTATGATCTTAAAATGGTTTCGATTGACACTCTCTCTTCCGAGTTCAGATCTGGCTTCAGACAAACCGTGTCTAATAGCAATCGGGTTCTATCTCTGTTGTGCGCGGAATCTACTGTATTTATCGCTGCTGTCGGCGCTATCCGGAAGTTTAAAGGGTTGTCCCAACTCGAAATTACTTTTTCCTTTATACTCACTGCAAAGTCATTGGTGTTCAGAATTGGAACGAATGCTGTTCCCTCTCTGATCGACGTTAGAGTTTCACCCACAAATATGCCTGGTGAAATTTCTACTTTGTTTACTATTATGTCTCCGCTAGCATTTTTAACTGCTACTGCCACAATTCCCTGAGATCGTCCTTTCACAAAAACATTATCTGCTATATATAACTGGGGATTTTCCGAAACTAGTGGTAAGGAAGCTATTTCTTTCTGGTTCTCAAAAAATTGTATGTTCTTGGTAATTGTATCGGTAATCGACTTATTCCACATCATATCTCTGTCCAATAAACTATCTGCGGGCAATATGCTACCCTTCGGTACTACGTGCATTTTCAAACGTAATCTGCCTACATACTTATTTATGGTTCACCATTACAGTTCCTTTGATATTTATGTTTCCCCCAAATGCTCCTGACAACGTCTTCCGCTCATTCTTGTTGATTTCTGTTGTTGCTGCCAAAGCTTAATTTTTTACTAGTGTGGTGTCTGCTCCTGAGTCCACCAATAATAATAGTTTCTCCTCTTTTGCTTCTTTGCAGGGGAAACTTATATATGCATCGTTTATATCGTATTGTGCATTACTAGCATTATCCCTTTTCAGACTCAGTTCCCTTCGGGACTCTGAGTGATATGTGTGGCGGTTTGCCACGTTTTCTTTCTTGCTCACTTTCTCTTTTATACTAGTCCACGTCATTATTATAAATTGTAACATTATTGCCATATAATATACTGATTTTCTTAAAATTTTTCTACTGGGGTTACAAGCCTTGTATGCTGCATTTATGTACCCTGCACCACTTATTATTTTTGTATGAGCCTTTTTCTTCCGACGAGATCTTTTGGGTGTACTTACTGCTTTTTCCTTGATATTCATTTTAATTTCCGGATGCTGATTATCTTCCTCCTCTGTCACATTTATGCTGTTTATATCTAAATTTATGATGCTGAAATTTTCTTGCTTTTCAGCTTTATCGCCTGCCGGTTGCGTTTTCTTACATGTTTTTTCCTCAGTACGTTTTCTATCTATTCCTTTTCTGCGGGTTTTGGCATTCCAGTCAATTCTCGTTTCCCGAATCCTGTCTGCTGTTTGTGTACCTCTTTCTATCGCCAGTATTATCATTTCTATTTCTATTCTTGTTGCTACCATTATTGTCTCTGTTTTCGAGGCAATTGTAGGAAATGTGTCCCTGTCGACCGCATCTATAACAACGTTGCTGCTCGTTGTTGTTAATTTGATTTTGCCTTATATTTTGAGTTTCTTGCCTTGCATAATTTTGAGTATTGATTCTGGGATTATGTGGTTGTGGGTTTCTTCTAAATTTGTATTCTGCACGTTCTTGTCGTCTGGCTTGAGTATAACATTCATTCAACACATGTCCTGGTTTATTGCAGAAACTGCAGTACCTTGAAGAACTCATAGAGGTAAGATGTACATTATTATTGGGCATTGGCTGGTTATATGTTTGTTGGTTCAAAGACAGTTGTCGTACTTCTTGCAACAATTGTTGCACCGTCTCAAATAAGGGTTCCTCGGCTTGCACTGTCATAACATTTGGATATCTCGTATTAGTGCCTAAGAGATTTTGAGCATTCTTTGTAATTTTTAGTAGATCAGCCAACTTGTCATTTTCATGCCCGATGAACTTTGCCACTAACTTGGGATCTCGTAAACCCCTTATGTAGCTTCTTACCGCTGATTGATTACAATGGTCTGTCATAGATTTTTGATGAGAAACATCTTGCCATTGTGTCGCAATAACCTCTGTTGCATTTCTAAGTAGTCCTTCCAATCTTTCTCCAAATTCATATGCACTCTCTGTTGAACTTTGCTTATTGTTAAAGATCAATTCTTGTATTTCCGTTAGCGTCTTAGTTTTTATAAATTTCTCTTTAATAGCCATGCACAGTGATTCTATTGTAGTGAATTCCTTATTGTGGAAATACGAGTAAGCATTTCCAAAGAGACTAGGCTCTTTTTTTTTATGCATTTGATTATGTCAACAACATTAATCGGTTCCCCTAGTTTATCCTTTGCTATCATACATCCTTCAATAAATTTATTTGTTTCAGTTGTAAGTTCGGGCCCCTCCGTTCCATAGAATATCGGCACGACATGAGATATATTTTTCAAAAGTTCCGTAAAATTTGTCATATTGGTTGTATTTGAAGAATTTTTAACTAAAAGTGTTTTCGTAGTTCCCCCCTGCAACTCTTGTATTTTTAATTTTAGCGTCTCAATTTGCTGAGTTTTTTCCTCAACAACTTTCCTGTTCTCAACGAATTTCTGCAGCTGTTCTGGAGTCAACCTCGTGTTAACTTGTTGCGCGAGCTCTTTAAACGCTTGGTTTTCTTGCTCGCTGTCTTGAATTTGTTGTTCGGCTTCTTCTATGGTTTTCTTCAAGCTTTCGTTCTGCTGCTTCAAGATCCTGTTCACTTGTACGTATTCTTCTATTTCTTTAGATATAACTGAATTTTTCTGATGGTCCTGTAACCCTTGTAACTCTTCCAAAAAAATATCAACCTTTTCGAACTCGCTTATATTTCCCTGGCTTCGCACCTTATGTTTTACTAACTCTATATACTCCTTTGTATTATTGATATACTTAATTAAATTCCACACTCGCTAGGAAATTTCTCTAGTTTCTACCTGGGTTTGTTTTCAATTCTAATTTTAAATCCTACATATATAAATTTCTTCCTACCTAACTAATAAAAAAAAACTATGCCATTTATATATATATTCCTATTACTCTAATATAAATACCCATACTAAAAAAAAAAATTCATTTTGCTGTATAATGACTCTAGCAAGGACGGTCTTTCGTAACTTTTACACTTTTTTTTACACCAATACTTACCATGTATACTAGTTCCATTTGTATCCCAAGAGCAGTTTGTTCGTCGTAAAGTTTGCCCATAAAATTTATACAACTGAAGGCAGCTAAAATAGCTAATTAAAACCTTGAGGAGTTAATAATACTGACACACGAAACAACGAATTCCTTCAACAAATACGAAGCACCTATTGAATTGAATTGAGCTAAAATAGCTTTCCAATATCAGAATATGTACTTATTCTCTGTTGAAAGATATTAAACAAACAATACTCTGTGAATACCGACTGCGCCAAATGTTGTAGTTTAGTTTAAAAGGCAATAGTTACTTCTTTGTACCTGGAGGGTCCCGTGGGATTCGCAGGTTCTTTATTGGGACTTGGTTTACTACAACTGTCATTAACTAACTTAGAACTAGCTATTTATACTTTCTTAAAATTAACTATGATATAATATATTGCCATTTTCTATTGACATAAATAATACAACATCATTGCACCATTCGTTAACGCAAACAGTATTTAAGTTGAACTTACATTACTACTGCGCCAACGAATTAGTGCAAAGTATATGTAGGAGGGATGTTCGAGCACTCCAGCGCAACAAATTTAAGAGTTAGTCAATAGAAAAAAAATACACATAAATACATATATATCATAAAAAATTGCTTTAAAAATTGTACATAGAATAAGAAACTTCCGTTAGAAAAACATCATTGTATACATTCAACTTAAATACTGTTTGCGTTAACGAATGGTGCAATGATGTTGTATTAATTATGTCAATAGAAAATGGCAATATATTATATTATAGTTAATTTTAAGAAAGTATAAATAGCTAGTTCTAAGTTAGTTAAGTGACAGTTGTAGTAAACCAAGTTCCAGTAAAGAACCTGCGAATCCCACGGGACCCTCCAGGTAAAAAGAAGTAACTATTGCCTTTTAAACTACACTACAACAATGTTGTTTAGGTAGTCATAGAGTTGTACAGACGCCATGAACTGCTGTAGAATATAAATCATTCGGCATGTCGACAAAATTATATTAAAATCGATATTGTCTAAGCCTAAGTTAGTTTAATTTAGGAAATACAACTTTCTTTAAAAAATTTCCTGAAGTTCATATATGTCATATTAATGTCCAGATTTTAAGCAATAAGACGGATTTCATGTACATATGTGCATATCCCAGGGAACTGTAGCGATAAGTTTTTCTGACTATAAGTTAGCCCATAAAAACATATTAAAATCGAGAATAAACAATATTAAAATATAGCAAAGTTTATGCTTTATGTTTATTTTAAAATTATTTTTTGTTATTTTTAAAATTTAAACTATTTTGAAACAAAAATAATTATCGTAATTTAAAAAAAAAATAATTTTTGAAATTAAACTTTTAGACATGCTTCGATGTTTAATAATGTAACAAACATTATTTATAGTGTTAATATTTGCAGCATTTAAAAAAAATAATTTTTTTTTGTTCAGTGTACACTCGCCTTGAAATGATTGCGATGTCCAAAGCGGTGGAAATGTTGCTAAGTATTTATCATACTTATGTATTAATATTAATTTAAAAATGGGTGCTGTTTAATTCAAGATATTGCAACTATGTTGCAACACAAGCACTTGAAACCTGGTTGCTGCAGCGCACAGAGGGGTATTTTGCGTATCTAGCCGGATATTAATATATTTGTTTGTTTATATTGCTTCTAAAAAGTTATTATACATCGATGAAACTTGGCAGAAATATGTACATACTATGGTCATAAACTATTTAAGCTGGAAAATAGGAAAAATTGGACCAAGGGGAAAAATGTTCCCCTTAGAAGAACTAATCCTACCTCTGAAAAATGAAATTTCGTTTTAAGTTTTCCCGCACTCTTGTTTAGAAAACGGAACTGTTAATGTCGGCGAAAGCTCAGAAACCTAAACAGGATCCAGATCATAAAATGCAATTTTTCCCTGCCCCCTTTTGTAGACGGCGACATAAAATATTATTTGCAAAAGTAATGCAACTATTAAAATGTATGAATTACTTTCGCGTTATTACCATAAAAATAAAATTTTTGGGCTTCTATAGGGGGAGGTATCAAATCAAAAAAATATATTTTTTAATTTCGAACAAATTTTCTTATCATAAAAATTTTAAATAAAATTTTTCTAAAAATTCATATAACCAGCTGATAATATAGTCTTCCATGTAAAACCTTTTTGCGTTTAGCCACAAAAAAATATATTGTAAACGACTCAAAGCTGTAAAAAGTCGGTAAATCGTATGCAATTTGCTGAACTTTCCTGACTTTTACAGTGTTGCAAAACGACAAATCTCAAGCAAAAGTCTTGAAAATTTACTACACGATGCAGAGTTTTGTTTTCTGTCAAGCTGTGTACTTAAATTTTTAAATTTCTTAATATTAAGTTTTAGTTTAATATCGGGGAAGAATTGACAAATACCACTATGAGCGGCGATAAAAATTTAATGCAAGCACACCATAAGCAGAAATATATATTTATTTTTACGTGAATGCAATAAACTCTACAAGCGCAACATAGGCAAAAATATAAATATATTGCTATGTGAACATGCACCCCCCGTTGAGACTCTGCTTAACAACAACATTATGTTAACAATAAAATGTATACTGATTATAATCAATATAATATATAACGTTGATAATTATCAACATATCTTAACTAATTACGTTATTATGTTGTTTAGAGTTCCTCAGGCATCGGTAACTTCTGATAAATCGATTTTGCACTTCTGGTAGGTCAGCTTGTACTTTCATCTTTGAATTTGCACGGTGAACCTTTGCGGTGGTGCAGGCCATGGTCCTGGGCTATTGTTGTGGGATTGGGTAGTGTCTCTAGATGGTTGTGCTCCTGGACACGTCTGAGCATGGCTAGACCTATTACATCGCACACGTTTAACTAGAATAACGATGACGTCTATTGTACTAATTGTTAATGCGAAGTATGCTATGGAGACTTTATGTTTCGATGAGGACTCTGGCTGAAATTCTGACTCCTTTATTGATTTCAGCTTTGTTGTAGGGTTTTTAACTTATTGAGTTCTCTCGCTATGTCGTCTGCTACTAATAACTGGCTACTATTTCTGATGTGTTTAGCTCTTGCTACGTATTGGTATTTTAGTTCTGTAATCTTTCCAACGAGTGTGCAGGATGAGACTGTTTTTGTTCAGATGAATTGTTGGAGTTGATGGTGAGTAAACCAACTTGATATCTATAATTTCTTTTCCACAAACCGATGTAGCGTGTGTGGTAGACTATGATGCATGTATCCAGTTATTTTTCTGTATTAAAGGAGTCCAAATTACGTTAGTTGGCATATGATATCTTAACACGTGATGTGGTACCGTGATGTTAAATAGACTGATTTCACATGAGCACATGTTTGCTGCAAAGTGATACTGGAGTAGCATATAAATAGATCATGGCCGATGATGTCACATTCTTTGAGTTTTGCTGGTAATAATGGGAAGTAATGTCACAGATTTGGGGAATGAGCCCAAACATGGCACACTGGCTCTATACGAGTGTAGTCAAACCAATTGTAATGTACGCCTCGTTAGTATGGTGTACATCCTTAATAACAAAAAAGGTTAATATGAAACACCTTCAAAAAATACAAAGACAGTGCTGTATCGGCATGTGTGGCGCAATAAGAACCACATCAACTAAGGCGATGGAAAATATTCTATCAACACTACCAATTGATATACAGGTTAAATACGAAGCAGCTACACCTGCTACAAGATTAATGGTAATGGGTGAATGGTTGACAAGAGAACGCATAACTAAACACCAAAGTATAATACATGTCTTACCCAGGAACAACGCTCGAACGGTTATGTGCGACAACATCCCAATTAGACATGTATAGTCAAACTGCACCACCATAATACCAGAAACTGTGGATTGTGAGGATGCAATTACCCCATAACTATCCTATACACAAACGGGTAGAAGATTGGTAACCGATCGGGTGGAGCATTCTATGACATAGGTCGTAAGTCACAATAGGGTATTTCAGACTGAGATCGCGGCTATTACGGACGGGATAAAATAGTTAAAGGAAATTGATAACAGACTACCAGTTCGTATATTCACGGATAGTAGGAAAGTCATCGAGGCCCTAAGAAATTATGCGGTTCAAACTTGGTGTGTATTATAATGCAAAGATGAGATAAACTCATATATGCATTGTGGAATGATCGAGATAATGTGGATTCCAGGACATCAAAGAATACCTGAAAATATTGAGGCAGATAATGGGATCATTAATGACAACCATCATACCAGAATATCCTAAGCCATTTCAAGTTTTTAAAAACGAACTAAAGCAGTGAGGACTACGGAGATTTGGTTATTTAATAACGGGACATACGGAGTTGAGGAATCACCTGGCATGCATGGGTATCGTTGCCGATATAACATGCAGGGCCTGTCAGGAAGATGAAGCTCTGGAGCACTACTTGTGCTACTGTCCGTCTTTAAGTCAAGTCAGAAGACAAATATTTAATCAAGAGATTATACAGGAGATGGAATTTCTACCGTAGATAGAGTGACTAGAATTCTATGGGGAAACCGAAATGGTAACAAGACAAAGGAAATCCTAAGATTAAGTAGGCCAGTACTTTGGAGATTGGAGGATGGTCTGGAACCTTACCTAACCTAATGTCACAGATTTGAATTTATTGCTATTGCAGTACTACATGTGTTTATCATTAGCATAGTGTTATTTATGGCAGTCGGAACGGGAAGGAAGTGGAAGAGTTGAAACTTCTCATGGCGACTGTGGTATATGTGTTTTTTTGTATATCAGTTTTTAGCTGGATTGGAGTTAATAGTAATGGATTGATTTTTCCATGGTGGCTATCTGTCAGTGCTTCCAAAATGCATGATTGCATTCTCTGTAAATTGTTGGCGATGAATGATAACTCGGTCACGCTCATTGTGAACAGTTGAGCAAGCTTAAGTTGATTTATCTCTTGAGTCAGGACTTCTTCGATTTCATGATTTTATTTGCTTTTGCTAAAAAGTAGTAGAACTTGTACTTAGAAGATATTACATTTTCTTGGATCATGTTCATTTTTCTGCATACTCGGAGTCAAATTCCAAACAATGAATTACCAACATTTCCGATGAAATCAACAGCTCCTCTTTTCTGCCGGGCTCTGTACAACAATTTCTTGTCAAATCTCAGATCCATCTCAGTATGTCGGAGGTGTTCTATTTTATCACATAGTCGACTTAGGGCATTCGCTCCCTGTCTTAAAAAGACTGTGTCAGTCCAATACGCTAAAACATCGTAATATACCAGTAAATTCAATTGACTTGTTGAGATGTAAGCCCAATTCTTCGAACTGAGTCCCCAGTCTGGAACCGAAGCGTTGATTGTCAATTGCTGCTCCCAGAATCATTGGGAAAATCAATAGTAGTGTCAAGATCGATTATTTTTAGGGTCCACTTTTTGGATCTTATCGAAATCCTTTACAACGAAAGTAAAAAATCTAGCTTATCCACTCCGCCCATACTCTTATTATACATTGCAATTACATGTGGCCGGGGTATTTCAATTTGTTTCTTCTTTTCAGCGCAGAATCTTGAAACTTCTTTCAATTGTTCATCACCGTATATTGAAAACACTACTTGCACTAGGCCTCCATCAAACCATCTAATAATAAATAAATTATGTTCTCTTTCTATGGAGCAGTTATAACTGCCTCTTCCTTCTTTTTTTAAATCTTTCTCTGACTGCAGTGGGATCCTATTTATTCTATTGGCTCTTATAGTTCCGGTAGACCAAATCCCTTTTTGTTTTAAAAGCAGCATTAAATTTAGAGTGGAAAAGTAGTTATCAAAAAACAGTTTGAAGTTTCTGTTTTCTGGGATTGTCTTTACTAAATAGATAACAATATCAGTAGTGCGATTCTGTAACTTTAAACAATAATAGACATTGTTATATTGTCAACGTCAAATGTTGTTTGTAGTAACGATTTTGTTATTCTGTAAATAACAACATTAGCAAAATTTTAAATCAAGTGGCATCTCTTTGAAAATATATGTCAAAAACGAAAATAAGAAAAGAAAACAATACAAAAACATTGCCGCCAAAGTAAAAAGCACATTTTCCTTCAACAAAGTTTTTGTAAAGTAAGTATAAAGTAATTACATATGTATAATTAATGATAAATATAGAGTAATCTACTTAATATATTTTTTATAGAATGGATTCTCAATCTGCCGCAAAAAAATGCCGTGCAGACAATTGTGGTTTATTAAACAACAACAGCTGACTCAAACAATAACAAGTATTGTTAAAAGCAGTGCAGAATAGCAAAATCGCTAAATGGCTTGTTTAATTTTTTAACAATAACAACTTTTGTTATAAAACGATAGAGAATCGCACTACAGAGCTAAATGCCAACTTTGTACCACATAAAATTGTGTTTTTGCCTTGGTAAATTTCAAAATCGTGCAAAATTCCGGATGAACTATACAAACAGAAAACCTTTATGCCCCATTATATAATAAAATCTGTCGTATAGTACTCTATAAAATATTTTGCAAGTGTTTTTTTTCTGGCAACGGGCAGAATGCTCAGTATAGAAATGTGCTTCTTCTGGAGTGGCCCAAGGACATTTTCTCCAACGAAAGTCATTAAATTTTTTCACAACAAACTCAGAAGTGTCATTTTCAACAGGTTCCACTATATTGTTTTCATTATTGTCAAGAATAACTTCGTAGGTATTTTCTCGTGCTAACTCCTCCCTTATAAAATTTCGGTCCAAAGTTTCTATTAAATCTTGTAAAACATTAATATCTTCTGAATAATCATCATCAATATCTGATAAATCTGAGTCTTCAAAATTAATGAGAACTTTTTCACTCTCTGTCTCTTTTATGCGTCTTGTCATGATGCAAACAGAACACTAATGAAACTCAAAAAAAAAACGTTTCTTGATCAATTATAAACACAAAAGAAATTTGTTGCCATATGGAATCCCTATATACTTATACGAACTTAAAAGTCATATTTTTTTTGTGAAATTACATAAACCAGTGTGTTTTTATTAGTGTATTATAAAATTTTCTTTTTTATATTTTAATATAATATTTTTTATATAATAAATTAATATAATAAAATTATTAAATATTAGTTTTTATATTGAAAATAGTAAAGTATATATGAGGTTAGTTTGATTTCAATTATTCTGATGAACATTTTTCTAAAATGGCCAAATTTCACATCTTGGTTCACCTAAGATATTAGAAAATTATAACCAACAAAAAAAAAATATGATATATTAAATAAGAACAAAAATATTGGCCACAAAAGCGGGTGTTACCAATAGCAAAAGGATTAAGCGATATTTTTAAGTGCTGATTAGGTATTTGGCAAAAACTGATAACACCTTTTTTGGGCATCATGCTAATATTGGGAAACTTTGGATGCCCATAAAAAAAAACGGTCACCAAATTGGCCAAAGTGAGTATAGGGTTTTACTACAAATTGATAGTTAAGTCAAACCCATATAGTTACGACCTTACACTTTTTTTCTCTGTTGCACAGTGTAATCAATGTTCTCTTCATATGTCAAAGAAGTGTTCGCCAGGCTTGTTATTAAGAGGTCTTTGACAGATTTTACCGCGGCCAGTTATAACCCTCTTAAATGAGATGCTCGAGAAGGGATAAAATTGAATTGAATACTCTTCTTGTTGCAGGCATTTGCGATTGCTTTTTTTGCTTCGACGCTGTAAATCGCAGATGATACTTTTTATTTTTTGAGTCCACAAAGTTTGTTGCACTGTCGCAAAATAGGCAAAACGGCGACCGACAAATCATTTGATTGCCCCAATGAATGCATCAATGGTTAGATCGCTGACGAGTTCCAAGTGCACTGCTTTTGTAGCAAAGCAGCAAAATACTGTAATGTCTGCCTTGTTTGACCGTTTTCCCCTTATCTTGTAGTGAACTGTTATTGAACCGCAGTAATCCACTCCAGAGTTAATAAATGGACTTGCTGGTGTTACTCGTGTGGCGGGTAGGCTTCCCATTATTTGATTGTATAGTGCTGGCTTAGCTAACTGCATATGGTGCAGCGATGGACTGTTGCCCTTGCCATGACTTTTGCCATTATACCCAGAAAGGTTTGTGCAATACAATGCTTGTTGTTTTTGTGAGTCATTTCAAACATAAGCCTTGCAATGGGGTCATTATATGAAATAAGCATCTGGTGTTTGGAATCGTATTCCAATGATGATGTTTCAAATCGACCTCCCACCCGTATTATGCCCTCTGCGTCCAAAAAGAGAGAGATTGCATAGATTACTACTTCCTCGTAATTCCTTGTATTTGGTGAGCTGTTGAATTTCTTCTTTGAAATCGGATGCTTGCATTTGTTTTATTATCATTAGTGCATTTCTTAATTTAGTTGTTAATAATACTCTCTGAAGCTGTCTACATTCCGTTTTGCAACTAATGTTGTTGACAAACCGCAAAATGTATCCAACAATGCGCTGAAGACGCCAAAATGAGTTTTTATGGTTATGTTGGTATATGAAATCAGTTACCGATGACGTCATCACTAATCATTTTTCACTTTACAAATTGGTTGGATTGCATATCGGGGGCCAAGAATTTTCTTTTCCATGTAAAAATAAAGGACCATAGAACCACAAGGAGCATTCCTTGAGATGTCTGGGTGCGATACCTCGAGATAAAATGTCTGCTGGATTGCATTTGGTGCTGACGTGGCGCCATTGCTCTGGTCGAGTGTTCTTAAGAATTCTCGAAATCAGATTAGGTACGAAAGTGTTGAGTGACGATGCTGAGTTAATACATGACAGACCAATTTCTGAATCGCCCAACACCAAACTTGGCTCGTTATTTGCAGGTCAGCCGCGATTCTTGTAGACAATTGTGCCGCAATTACAGCTGGGCAAAGTTTCAATCGTGAAATGGTTTTAGTTTTGAGTGGAGCTATCCGAGAAGTTGTGCCATTGTTATACCATTTTTCATAGTTGCTCGAAGGCAAGCCGCAGCCCCATAAGTCTTTTTTGAGGCATCAGAAAAAATTTGCACCTTGATGGAATGTGGGAGTCCTCCTTTGAAAATGTGCCTTGATATTTTCAATGTTTGTAGTTCAGTCGGTACTGTCCGAAAGCTCATCCATTTGGTATGCATGGAATCAGGTAGGGCTTGAGCCCAGTCGAGTTTTAACTTCCATAGTTCTTGAATGAATGTCTTTGCTGTGACAGCTATGGGAGACAGAAGACCTAATGGGTCGAAAATCCTTGCAAGGTCCGACCTTTATGCACAACTGATCTTCTGGAAGCCTCGTGATTCCAAGTGTGTCAATAGCTTTTGATTTGGTGCTCTCGAAGTCGTAATTTAGTTCCAGAGCACCTTGTGGAACATTTTGGAGTAGTTGGGGGTTGTTCTTACACCATTTTCGTAGGGTGAAACCGTTTTGCTTCATAATATGTTGAAGCTGCTCTTGTATTTGTATAACAATGCTTCAACTATCACTTCCGCCTAAACCGTCATCTACATAGAAGTTGTCTTTCAGAAATTGACAGGATAAGGATACCGTATGGTATTTTCTTTTGCCAACTTTTGTAGGCTTTTGGTTGCCTGTTTCTCTGCTCTTTAGTACATGATTGTGTCAGTCGCTGGCAGTTATGTTCAGTGATCAGTGCTATGCCTTCATCACTGACAAACAATTAACACAATCATGCACTAATGCTGATCAGAAGAGTTCGACACAATATTCATGACACAGCGCGGGGTTGAACTCAGGACCCTCCGCTTCATAGTCTCGTGCTAACTACTTCAGCCCACACCACCCTCATACCATATGCTACACTGCTGAACTACAGTGTGAGTGGTTTCGTAGCGTCTGTCCGCCAAATTATGAGTTGAAATTTATGGTCTGGTTTAACCAGAACTCGGTGATACATTTTTTCCACAATGGTTGGTCCTGTGTACATTATTGTCCCTATGTTGTCTTTGCTGATGCATCGAAGACAATGCGCAAATTGGTTGTGGAGCTTTCAGACTAACACGCAATGATGTGGGATGAAGTAGTGTGGTGTACTAATGCCATCTGATATCTTCATGTGTTTTATGGTTTCATATTCATTCATAAATCTGTATTCAATCTCGCGTTCTTGATTTTTCCGATGTTCTAATTACATAAATCGATTAACAACAACTTTGTAGGACTTACCAAGTGTTTCGGGGTTTTTGGCGATTGAGGTGAAATGATGCGTGGAAGTAGAAATCGCGTCGAGAAGCCGTTATGTTTGGAGTGTAGTGCTATATTAACTCGATGTTGTATTTTGGTGTTTGTGCTTCCATTTCCATTGATATTTACAGATGACGACAAGTACATTGGGATACCAAGTCGTTTGACTAACCGCTCAGTTATACAGTTCACTTGAGATCCGGAATCAAGTAAGAATCGACATTAAATTTCTGATAAATCATTTTTGATTTTCACTATCGCGGTTCCAAGAATCACAAATAAGGGTGATGGTTGCTTATGTGCCGTAGTTAATGAAGCAGATCCTGATTTAGTTGAACAGGATGATGTTTCTGAGGCCGATGTGGCGTTTGTTATTATCGTTGCACAAGATGACGTCATCTGGAGTTTTTGACCACTTTGATTTGAAGTTTCTCTTTTCCAGATATAGTAGTGAATTATGTTTTTGGTGCATTTTGTGCACCCCCTTAATGTGCATTGCTGTGATGTGTGACTGTTTTTCAAGCGATTCACACGTAATTTTTGTTTTTAAACTAAACTTAAGCGTTTGTCAGGTTTGATTTTTTGGAATCGTTCGTATCGAAAGAGTGGATGCGACCCGTCTTGGAAACTGTGCGATTAAAATCAATTGGATGCAGGATAAACACAAAACCTCACTGGTGGCCTTTCTTTTGAACCCATTGCTTCTATTGACTGAAAGCGAGTTTTTAAAAGGGCTAGAAGGTACTTGACTTGCTGCAACTCTTTTGGATTTGCAATTGATCGTTCATATTGGTTATGAATGTTTCGATCAAGTTTGTTTATGGGAACATGCATCAATAGGGTGTCCCAAGAGGCGGTGTTAAGTCCAAAGTTTTGTAGTGCATGAAGACATTCTTGAGTAGTGTCATGTAGTTGCTTGATGGATATGGCTGATGTTCCGATTGATCTTAACAAATGCCATGCTGTTTCATAATTATCTGCCTTTCAGTTTTTGTGCTGAAAAAACACGCTCTTTATGCACAAGCTGTAAAAAAGGTCGTAGAAGGTTCTCCATTTTAGGTGTTCGTGTTAAACTTCGTAATAGTTATTTTAGGCAATGGCAATTCATAGTTTTGATCATAAGTGGTTTTTGAGTGGTTTGTGGTGCTGTCCGAAATTGACCGAACATTCATTCTTCCAGCATGGTGTTTGCGTCCATGTCATAACCTTCCATCCGGGATCTACACTGTAAATGGTAAAGTGTAGATCCCGGATTTGGTTCCACAATTCTTGGCCCAGTTTCATGCTGTCTGTCGTCAGATCCATTGACAGTAATCGCTTTAGAGATCCTATCATGACATTTTGTCTTATTGCTGATGAAAGTGCCGCCGGGAATTCTATATAGCCCATGTAACCATCTGTATTGCTGATTGTTTTTTGGTAGTTAATTGTTTGACCTACCTCTCTTGATGGTTGCATTGGTACGGTTGTCAAGGCTGCTTGAAATATGTTCCTATATTTTACCAATAGATCGGTTATGGTTTGTAATACTGCTTGCCGAAGTATTCGCGATCCATTGCTATTTGTTCAAGGACTCGGATCTATGATTTCGCCTATTGTCTGCCGAACTTCAACCAATTCAGTGAATATATTCGTGTCTGATTTGTCGCTATCCATTGCCATGTTCAGAGTTTTCGGACGCTTCAGTTTTATTGTAATCCAATTTGTGGTTTATGGCTGTGGCGATTTGCTCCTAGCTGCCGAAGGAGAGATTACTGCCATCATTGTGGGAACCTTGATGATTAATGTTAATCCTGTTATGCATCACGTTGGGGTCACCAATGTTTAATTCAAAACATTGACTCTGAATAGGGATAAACTAGTTTGTTTATCCTGGCTGAAAAGATCTGCAATGCAATGCCACCAAAAGGATTATAGGTTGCAACACAACCACTTGAAACCTGGTTGCTGCGCCAGCCTGTTTCAATGATGAAGGCAAAGTCACTGGTCACTGAACATAATTGGCAGCGACTGACACTATCATGTACTAAAAAAAACAGAGTAACAGCACCCACCCAGATCATTGCATAAATACCACTTATGCTGACTAAGAATAAACGGGTTTTTATTGGAACAATGTACGTAAATAAAGTATTATGTTACTTTAGAAGAAACAAAAAATACCCCTTCAGAAAAGAGTAATAGGTTTACGATACTTTTTGAGTTATTGGAATGATTACATGGTTTCCAATGTCCATTCACTATAAACGTTTTCTAATGGGAGGGTATCTGCTCTTCAACTCCCTTTAAGATTAAACTCAAACGTAAACTTTCTAAATCCGAAAGATCTGGAGATTAGTCGATTTCATATTTTTGTTGGATAGAATATTGTTTATTTTTATTTATGTATAATTTCGTATTTTAGGTTCATCGGAAAAAGCGAGATGCGA